>JAOPUD010000002.1:7747489-7760128 GCA_027122715.1 Trisopterus minutus
CCCCCCCCCCCTCTCCCCCTTCTCTCCCCATCTCTCCACTCCCCCCCCCCCCCTGCTCTCCACTCCCCACTCTCTCTCTCTTCCCTCTCTCTCTCCCACTCCTTGTTTTTCCAACTCAGCCATATAATTTAGCTCGGTAAAATTGGCTCCAGTTTAACGTTCTTGGTGAGGGTCCAAGCGCGCCTACCGAGCGCTGTGTCGGCCTGACAGACGTCGACCACACCTGGGTCTCATCGGGGCCCCTCCGCCTTATTGAGTGCTCTGCGTACGTTTTCGCACAAACGCACGTGATTAATAAAAAAAACGACGACCTGAGCGAAATGCTCACCTTGTAATTCGGCCGTTTTCAGGAACACTGCGTCCTTGTCTGAACACGTGCAGAAAAAACGCTGTCGTTTACGTGAAATGGTTACAAGGTAAAGTTCAGGCGGGGAGCGAGTATTTTACAGAGAAAGTTAAACGCGAGTATTAGCGCAGGAAAGCCCTCTGACAGCTTCAATTAGAAAGCTATTTTAAAGTAAAGAAATATTTGCAGAGACTTTGACACGGGCGCTCTACCTCCTCAGACCTGACACTTCAGCCTGACTTATGTCTCCTCATTACCCCAGCCCGGCTTTAATGCTACGCTAGCGCAGCTGCTACGTTAGCACAGCTGCTAAACTAGCGCAGCTCAGGTTGCCTGCTGTCTGTGTAAGTTCCTCCTTGGGCACTTTCTCAGTTTGTTCCAGCCTGCATCGCGTACAGAGATGAGCCCTGAGGTGATTTATGTTGCCATTCAATTATTTTACCCTTCTGGTAAGGTGATCTTCTGGTAAAGATCCTGTCGAGAATGCCTTGGTGGGTTAGTGGCCATCGGTTTTGTGTGTGTAGTTTGTAGTGTGGGTGTGTGTGGGTCGGTTTTGTGTGTTGTGGGTAGTCAGTGGATATGGGTGTGTGTATGGTGGATTGTGTATGTATGGTTGGATAACGTGAAAGCGAGTGGTTGGGTGGAGGGAGGCGGTTGTGTTACACATGATGATAATATATATGTTTCTATATATATATATAAACCTTCAAGCCTCCAAACCCAACAACAAGCTCACGTTTGAACCTCGGTCCACTTCCACCGCAGGTTCATACAGGCCTGTGTTCCTCTGGTGTTGGAGGGTTAGCGCTCTCCTTTGGCCTCCTGAAGAAAAGGAGCCACGGAGGTACCTTCAGTAAATCACTGAAGAACCAGACCCCCCCTCCCCCCTCCTGCCCACATCTTCCTAGATTCCCGGTTCTCCAGGGAGCTAGGAACAACTCGGTTCACATGGCGACGTGTGGACTGAGGAGGAACCACGATGGGTACTCAGGTTTCAGGTTACAGACCGGCTGAGCTGAACTCTCGATGTCTGGACTCCCACGTGGACCAGGTCTGGGATGACCTGAAGGTTCCTCTGGAGCACAGAGAGGAACCACACGATGACAGCAACCCAGGTGGACCCCAAGGTCTGAGACAATTTCAAGACTTCACAAGTGGAAGTATTGTGTTTTTAAGTGTAAATGAGTTAAAGCTGTAGTACCCTGGTTACCACGGGCAACAAACCAAAGAGAACAGGATCTCTGTACGCGCTTTTATGTTGCAGAAATGTAAACATGTTCTCTGGTCTCAATAAAGCCTTTTTATGCGACTTTTTTACTGCGTATGAACGCATTAAACCCGGCACAGGGTCCGACCCCATCCCGCCATGTCAGCCAAGCCGCTGCGTAGCATGGAGGCTAATCCCAGTTCAATTAGCCAGGCCACCAACCCACTTTAAGTGCAGCGTTAAGGCATTTTTAATGGTGCTTTTCCAATTAAGGGTGTAAAGGATAAGTGGGGGATATTAAGTAGCCCAACGACCTGTGGACTTGGCGGCGGGTCTCCGGTGACGGGTCTCCGGCGGCGGCGTCCAACAACACAGCAACACCATTGTGATGGGCCGTGTTATTAAAGATGGCGCCCATGTGTTTCCTACCAATTACTGGTTGTTTACGTTCAGCTGGTGTCCGAGCCAAGTCCACGTGTGCCATGTGTGACGTATCTGTTGTGCTGTGGTGACCGCCACGTCTGTGTGTAATGACAACCGCTCCAGATACATCTCTATCTGTAAACGGAATCACATTAAGATGTGATAGTGGGCCGGCCCGGGGCGGGGAGCTGAGACCACAGCGCCTGGCAGCCAGCGAAGGGTATGTTTCTGTTTTCTGTTCTGTTCTCCGTTCTGTGTGTGTGTGTGTGTGTGTGTGTGTGTATTTATGTGTATGTGAATGTTTCTGTTTTCTGTTCTGCTCTGTGTCTGTGTGTATGTCCATTCCTTGCGTGTGTATGTATGTCAGTATGTGTGTGTGCGTGTGTGTGTGTATGTGCACGCACGTGAGTTTGTGCATGCAGTGTTTTCCCCCTGGATGCTCTGTTAACGTTTTACTGGTGAAAATCCTTCGCCGCCGTCCCTGTAAGAGCTCTGAGACGCGCGCTGATACACTGCAGCCTGTCCAGCCTGGAGCCAAACAACCAACTGGACCGGGGCCCTGTGAGAGGCCCCGGGTCCGGCTCTGGAAGAGGTTTGTTCACGTTACGATTCATTAGACCCAAACGGGAACACGCCGTTGAGCAAGACTGTACCCTGTCCACGGCCCAGTGGATAACAACGTACATAAAGAACCCGGCATCCATACTTTGTGTATCAGAGTTATGCCCAATGTGTTTCCAATGTGTACCGGAATATAATTAGCATCGAACTAAGATTGATTTACTTGTGTTTCATATTTATTATTTCCATTATCCCAGAGGTTTGACGGAGCGTCATGCAAAACACCAGAGTCACCATGAGCCTCTGAGCTGCACCAAAACACCAGAGTCACCATGAGCCTCTGAGCTGCACCAAAACACTCCCCAACGCACAACAAGCATCAGCCGTTGGGCCTCTGGGTTTTTGCAGAGCCACACATATTGCAATAAAGCAGCTTAGACATTAAAGCCACTTGTTAAATGGGACTTGTTATTGGGGCTTGTGGTTTGGATGCCGTTGTGCATTGTGTTTTCCGTAGTGACGTCGAGCAAGTTTCCCAGCCTGCGTTGGGAGCAGGGACGTATGTCTTGACATAGAGTTGCGATGTTGTGATTGGTTGGCCATCGCCCTGCCCGAGGCCCGCTCTATGGACACGCTCAAACGCTCTTTGGATGTGGGAAAAGCTCTTTGAATAACTGACTAACTAACTAATATGTTATGGAATCACAGAAGACGCTTATTCTCGTTCGTCTGTTTTTCGTCGGCTTGGCGTTGATCCTTCGCTGCGTGTAATATTGTTTTCCTAAAACGTCATTTAATTCTTCCTCGTGCTGAAAGCGGTTATGCTGGCCGGGCAGAATGAGGTACAGACGTCTCATCTATTTTGCAATTCCATGAGATGAGAGCTTTAGAGAGCTATACCACACTACCACAACATGCTTTATTGTTCCTGTAGAATATTATAGTACTGTTATACTGTACTACTACTATAGATAATACTAATACTAATAATACTAATACTACAAACCTTCAAATCTGCTCTACCCTCGAGCCTGTATTAGACCATACTCTATTATTGTATACATTATCAATACCAATATTAGACTGTGCTAAACACTCATAATATACGCTACTGTAATGGTCTATATTAAACCATAGTCTACTATTGTACAATACCGTTATCATACCATGGTATAGTATACTCACCCCTAACACTCTATATTAAAACATAGTCTACTACTATATACACTAGCAATACCAGTTTAATGCTGTAGTAAAGTATACTGTTCTCAGCTACACCTATTACAATACACAATACAATATCAATACCAATATCATACTGTAGTAATGTATACTGTTCTCAGCTACACCTATTATAATACACAATACAATATCAATACCAATATCATACTGTGGTAAAGTATACTCACCTCTAACCCATCCTTTTAAAATATGAGGCTATTATACTAGTCTATATTAAACCATAGTCTCCTATTGTATATAATACTAACATAAAACCATGTATAAGACTCCTGCCAACATATTATACTGTAGTATAGTCATATTTAAGCGGGGTTGCCGTGGGGACCCTAGACGTCGGGACGCCATCACACCACATTAATATCACGATGATGAAAGGATGCCTTCATGACCGCGCGTTAACGACAAACCGAGAGACACTTTTACTGGAACTACTGGGCACGGTTACCTTACTAATTACTGACACCCAGGGTGATTATCTGGACTGAAGTCAGTGGAATATCCTCATTAGGTGTGTTCAGTAAAAACATTCAGACCGCTGAAACTCTGACACGGCACTATAAAGGCAAGGACTGGCCGGACCTGAGCGACTTTACAAGATCTCACTGTACTGTTAAATTAGGGGCTGTGCTGTGCTTAAAACATACTCTGATTAAGGCGTGATATTGTTATTATTGTTATTACTTACATGTACAAATTGATTCATCAACATATTTCTTATTGTGAGCACATTCACATTCTTCTGCACAACTGACGGTTTTAGTATTCATGTTACGTTTCACACATAATGGTTGCATACCATAAAAATATTACAAATATTTAAAAAAGTGATTCTCGATCTGTGTCAAGCTTGCTCTGTTTACATAGCGATTAAACGCTCAAGGAGACATAAAAAATAACACCAAGAAAAGCTATTTGCTCCGAACTTCAAGACGTGAGCTCATGATGGAGTGGACGAGGATAGACGTCCAAAGTTCGGAATTTAACTGCGGTTTGGGTCATGCGTTAAACTGATTAATCGTCCAAAGCTGATATGGTTATTGGAATTAATTTTCAAAGCTGATGATGTCACATGTTGGTTGAGTCTTGCCAGAAAATGGGTGACGGATCTCGGCCAATCCCTGCCAGACGCTAAGAGAAAATATGTCATGTGGTACCAGCGTACAGTCCTTTATAGCGGTCTGTACCGGCCGACATTTTGACTTGATTACGTTGGTGAGTGGGTTCTGAGGAGCAGCCCTGCTATAAGGCCACCAAACGGAACACAGATGCACGACAGAAAGAACGATTCTTATTGTTCTCGTGAATCTAACTGCACCAGTCAGCTAGTTTTTACATTATTAATCCAACACAACACGCAAAACGTCTGTCACTGCAGACATCTGTATCAGGGGGTTGTTTTTCATCAGCGCTAAGCGATGTTTAATCGTGAATTGGTAGCTATGCATCACTGTCACTGCCTATCAGTATCAAGGGCTCCAAACAACACTACTGGTGGTTTGTGGGTCTGGGTGTGGGGCGGGTGGCCTGAGCTAACCTCTGGGATGCAGAACCAGTCTGAGTGTTCACGCTCGGAGCCTCGGCCGATGGGAAACAGCCTGGTCTGACCTACCAAAGCTAGAGCCCCGCCGTGCCGCAGTAAACACCAGAACAAACGACATGCTGGATCTGTCAGGGAGCAATGTCAGGAGTTTGTAATTTGAAGAGGAGAAGGCATTGGGTTCAGTGTAGCCTCCAATGTTCGTCAAGATGCAGAGTGGAGAGGGGAGTATTTTGACTGAACGCACACACAGGAGAACACACCAAACACCTTGGTCCCCCTGAGCTCCTGGTGGAGTGCTGTAGAGGATTCCCCCGTGGCTTTGGTTTGGACCGGCTCTGAAGCTCTTGGCGTCTGGACGAGTTTGATGGATGAGCTCTGCTGGTCTTCCACTTCTCGTTGCATTGGAGCAGGAGAGGAGTCATTGGAAAGCAGCAGCTAGTCTCCCTATGTGCTGGAACAATATATACTTTAACCTTAAATGCTTTACTCTATCCCCTCCCGCCGACAGACTCCTCCCCGCGTTCCCATGCCAAGCTGCACTTGTTGACACGTGATAGGTTTAACCTCTGACCCCTTTCAGAGGGCGAGGGGAGAGCAGAACAAGATGAGGATGGAGACAGGTACCCACAAGGGCATGGGGGAGAGCGACCCCAAATAGAAAAGATGGATTCCTCGTTGGTTTACCGTCGCTGACAGACGTTATAAACCTCTAGTCTGAGACCTGATGGCTTCAGCGAAGAGGGCCGCGTTGGGGATTGAACCGGGTCCGCGCGGGGGAAGTCGACCACAGGAAGCTTTTATGCAACACTCCCGAGCGCCCAGGCCCGAGCCAATAAAAAGGCAATTTGTCATCTTAGTTCAGCTTTTGTTAGATTTCTGTGTTTAACCCGCCGTGCACTGTAAGACACACACTCCTTAAAAGCTCAGGAAGGGAGGAATGCGGGATGTCCAGCACTCCTCCGCTCTGATCAGGTAGTATAACATGAGACAGCTTTGTATCCACGCTCCCTCTCGTAAACGTCCGCTGTGTGCCTGACGGATCAGACCCAGTGCCTGCCCGGGAACCCTCGGGCCAGAGCAGGAGTTCCCTCCAAGGTATAAATGACGGACATTAGCAAGAGCCCTTAAGGCACGGATCTACAAGTCCTGCTGCGTCCACCTCGGCACCGAAAATCAGTGGAAGTGGAAAAATACAGCGGCCATGTGTTACAAATCAAATATACATTTTCTAAATTAAACTGAAACACGGCACCGCGATAACCGTTTCATTAACGGTGCGATGTGCGAGCGATGTTAAATCCGACAAATGAAATCATACGCTCCGGCTCCTCGGCCGACAGGACGATTGCATGAGCCTCTCTCTTATTTCAAAGGCGTCGCTATGAGTTTTTCCAGAAAAGGAGTTACTGCACGGCTATTATCTTACTGTGCCACCTGCTCACTCTCCGCTAAGTAAATGTGTGGGAGTGTGGATATAGATTACCTCTATGAAAAGTTAGATAGAGGCCGGCTTTAAGGAAGGAACTTCAGTAGACTTTCCAAAAGCCACTCTGCTCTCAGGATACAAACGCCCCGATGGAGAATGTCAACACATCGATGATGAAGACCTCGATACGCTCAGATCACGGCCCATTCATTTTTTAAACACATGTTCAGAAAAATGTTTAAAAAAACCTTGAACACAGCCACGGGTCCGGCCGGGCTGTGGTGGGGAGGCCTAAAGAAAAATAAAGAAACGCTTGTGTTGGCCCAAACAGCGTTGTACGTAGTAGCGCTTGCACATAAACAAAAGGAAGCTGGAACCACAGCCCAGCTCCAATCAGGCCTGGTAGCCATAACATAAATGGAACGCCTTCCGGCAAACAGACGGGAACAGGCGGGAACAGGCGGTCGGCTGGCAGCCTGACTGGAGGCCCTAATCACAACCTCACCAGAGCCACTCGCTACGTGTTGAAAGATTCATCAACACATTCTAATAAGACCCCCGGCATGACCCTCTCGTCAGCTCTTCGCTTGTAAACTCTCGTTCCCCCTGCTCAGGGAAATCTTTGGAGTGTGAACTGGTTTTTGAGAAGCAGAGAGGAGACTCGTGTGACGACACCGGAGTGACAGCTGAACTCCATCTGAGTCGTTCAAGACATTCAGACACGGTGACACATTCTGAGCCGGGGCCTTGCTCCAATCCTCAGGGAAGAAAAATACGTTGCTATACTGTTCTGTCATCGTCTTGATCGATGAAATGTTCATAGAGCCAAGGGGACCGGGGAGCTGAACTTTACCTCACAATGCGCTAAATGCCGTTTCCTGTGTTGAAAAGCACCGAGCTGCATGGCCGGCTTCCTCATATTGAGCCCTGATCTGCTATTCTGAACCTGCCCGGGATAATACTTTGGCATCGCCGCGTCGTCCAGAAGATACGAGCGGATACCCAAACGTAAAGCAGAGCTTGTTAAAACCAAGGCCGGCCTGAGATGTTGACGATCAGGTCAAGATGCCAAGAGAAAGGCGCATGTATGTTTTTTATTAAAATGTAAAACGTAATGGTGAGGTTACCGTTAAGCACCAGAATAAGGCATGAGTCAATTCAAACAACAGCGGCCAACAGGCAGATTGGAATGTAGAAGTAATGTTAAGTATAAAAAAAGTCTAACCAAGTTTTATGTCCTTGGCTATTTTGTCGACATCTGTTGAACCTGAAAATAGAGAATGGAAACAAGCTCTTAATTTGAAAATTTCTGAAATATGTTGTTAACTGTTGGTACGAGCAGAGTATGGTAATAGTTAGAATACCATTTATAAAACATAACAGGCAATCCAAGCCCCACTTCCAGACAAAACAAAAACACGACAAACCATGAAAACAGTGATGAAGCCATCACTTCCAGGTCCCGGGTGGTTCCATCGTGGTTCCATCACATCCTTGTCCTCAGAAGCCCAGCTGATGGACTTACAGCCTGCGCCGGCCCAGTAGCCCGGAACATACACAGAACATACCCGGAACACACCCACAGCCCTGGTTACCCCTCTGTTGTCTTTGGCTCAGGGCGGCCCGCTCTCCGCGCCACGGCCCCGCACCGTGCTGACACCTCGGTCCCGGCGTGTGAACACGTCTGGGGTCCATGTGTGGAGAACCCTACGAAGCCTTCCTCCACCCACGGTGTCCTCTGATGATCGCTTCGCTCCTCTGATGAACGCCACGCTCCCCGGCCCTGTGATGTCCAGGGCTGGGGGAGACGCGTGACCGGCGAGCCAAGTATCGTCGAGAACGAACCGCATGTCGCAGCTGTGTCCGTAAACCGGGTCGCGGCGGGTATGGGGTCTGTACCCCCTGAACTTAATACACATGCACATTGCTTTCACTGGTGTGCACAAGGTCTGTTTAATGTACACCGGTATTAATACTACTGCACCCCTACAGCGGCTCATCAGAGAGGCACGCCGTCGTCATTAGGATGTTATGGTTTGCAGCGCTGCAGGATTGTAGTAGTGCGTTATATGTTTTGTCATAGAGCTTTATTGTGTCTTTTTTACGATCCAGTCTGCTGCCCATCTGCTTCTCTGTCTGTCTTTCCATCTGTCGGTTTATTAAGTTAGGTCAAGTGTGTTCGTGCAGCTGTTTATCACAATATTGAGGAAAGGTTTCACAGGACCGAGACACCCTCGAACCCTTACACCCCAGAAAGGACAAAGAAAGAAAAAGAAAAAACAAGTTTTATGTATTAATCATGGAGGGGATGGTTTGTCACAATTACTCTGCTAACGATGGAAATAAACACAATCTGGAATAATCACTCGGGATTAAAGATAAATATATAAACACAGAAATGTACATCAACATAAATTTATCTAAATATCAACAGAAGGGATTGATCACTCCTTCCAGGTGTGAATTATAACACTAAATGTTAATGTTATAACTTATTTTAACACAAAATGTTGACACTTATTACACTGATTGTTGATCAATCAGTGTAATAAGTGTCACAATTTAGTGTGAAAATTCTAATTCTAAATAAAACACACTATATATAATAAAACACTATATTGTTCTATAGTCTGCTACCTAATCCGTGTCCCCAGCCAGCAGCTGGCCCAAGGAAAGAGAGGCAGAGGAGAGAGGCAGAGGAGAGAGAGGCAGAGGAGAGAGGCAGAGGAGAGAGAGGCAGAGGAGAGAGGCAGAGGAGAGAGGCAGAGGAGAGAGAGGCAGAGGAGAGAGAGGCAGAGGAGAGAGGCAGAGGAGAGAGAGGCAGAGGAGAGAGGCAGAGGAGAGAGAGGCAGAGGCGAGAGGCAGAGGAGAGAGAGGCAGAGGAGAGAGAGGCAGAGGCGAGGGGCAGAGGAGAGAGAGGCAGAGCCACAGAGAGAGTGAAGTCACTCCCCAGCTGGCCCTGCCTAGCGTGGGAGTGCAGGTAGCCGCTGACTCATTATCTGGACTCAACAACATTATACACTGGCACTGCTTAGCACTCCGTAAAACATACAAATATTTACCTAATTATTTTCATTGTTTCCTTTGGAAATGACATCCCCTCTGCATTCCCCTACTGTGACCTCTAACCCCCACTCTGACCTCTAAGCCCACTCTGACCTCTAACCCCACTCTGACCTCTAACCCCTGGGGTCGTCAATCACTGAAAAGTTCAGGTACCCCAGGCGGACCCCGGGAACCGGCTCATAGTGTGTGTGTCGGTGTGGTGGTGGTGTGTGCGCAGTGGTTTGTCGTATGCCCAGGTTTGGCTTGGTGGAGGACCGGGGGGGGGGAGGGGGGTCCACCGGCCTAGGTGTGTGTGTTGGACGGACCCCTGGTGGAGGACAGCGAGGCGGGGAGGGCAGGCAGAGGTCAGCCCTGCTCCTCCGGCCCAGCAGCAGGAAGGAAACATGTGATCATCAGCCGCTGCTTTGCTCTGGTTCAAAGTAAAAAAGGAGCGAAAGCGAACGATGGGAGCGACAGCAGAGAGGTTCAGGGGACGAGCAGACGGGCGTTGGTATTGGACAGGACGGGGTTTTCTTTTAGTTCATCGGCTCTGTTTAGGAACGACTGGCACAGCACAGCAGAGGAGAACGTATTACTCAATACATGGATATGCATGACGCAAGAAATGTTATACTGTAAAGGGCAGTGGACAGTGAAACTGAAGAAACATATCAGCGACGTGATGATTTGTGTGATTTCACACTTTCAACAGCGGTCCACAACGTCGAGGAATGTCCAGCGCTCTGTTTACACGCCTCGGGCCACCAGAACGGCGGATCAAAAAGCTCCTCGTGGTCGTCCGCTCTCTCTCTCTCTCTCTCTCTCTCTCTCTCTCTCTCTCTCTCCAGAACAGGACCACAGCGTTGCACAAAACTCTGGAGTCCCACCACTGAAAAGAGCTGCGTCGCTCCACCACTTTCCCAGGCTGGGACTCCCGCCGCTCCTCCCCCGCCACAGGAACAGATAAATGCCCGGTCAGGCCTTTCTGCTCCCTCTGACGCCCGGCCCTCATGTTCCTGGCAGGTCTGGGGTCCCACTCCCCGACCGCAGCCTCTCGTCTTTGTGAGTCCTAGTAGCTCAAGTTTAGGGGGGGGGGGGGGGGGAAGGCGGGGGCGCAATCAGTGCCCTTCTGGGCTCCGTATGGCCGCAGGGCCCCAGCCAAAGGCCCCCCCGCCTGGAGGGTTGATGGCTCCTGTTCTGTCTGTCGCCAAACCCCAGGAGCAGACCTCGTCTGGCTGTCACGAAACACAGCGCTGCCAAGCGCAGGAAGAAGTGGGTACAAGGCTGGGCGCTTTATCCGCTTGGATGAAAACAAAATGTCCCCCTTCGCTTGGAGACACGGCCGCCCCAGAGCCATGGTTTAGACGCCCGGAGTCGGCGTGTCGTTGGTCTCAGAGAGCACAAGACGGACTCTTTGGGCTTCGTCTGGCGAAAGGGCAAAGGGCCGATTCGTTCTTTTCTTACATGTCATCCCCTGCTGTGCCGTGGGGCTGTGAGGGCCGGGGAAGATTAATGCCCCACCTAAGTGATTTAAAAGTCCTTTAAAACTTTTCACTACCCTGCCTCTTCTCGAGGCCAACGCGTGGATGGGAGGAGACGGGGTCCGGGGCGGCCAGTGGCACGGATATTCTTTCCAAACTGGCTGGCTGCTGTTTATGTGTACTGGGGGTGTTGGGTAATGGCGGGGTGACGTGGCTGAGCTAGTATCACACCGGGTGATTTAGGAGAAGGTTAATGCACAAATTGGAGGTGAGGGAATTGCTCTTGCCTGGTTTCTGGAGGCAGGTCAGAGACGGAGGCTTTGGAACGGACGCGACGCTGGGGAAGGGGAAAGCGCTGGGAGTTGGAAGTTGGGCCGGCCAGCGGACGCTGATGAAGTCGTTTAGCGTGGATGGAAACTTCTGTGCGGCTCTGCAGAGTTCCGCAGCGCAGGTAGTGGTACATGAACGTGGCCTGTGTGTTTTTTGGTGGCTTGATTTCCTATTTTTCTGGCTTGGACGTCGTGACGCCGCTGCAGCTGGGATATTGTGATCTCATGGTCAGGAGAAGTCAGGGTGCAGGGTTTAAGTTCAGGGAGGTTAATAAACTGTCTACACACAATCAATATCAATATTGGTTTGAAATCAACGCTCTTCTAAATTTGCTTCCTCTGTGGACAGTCAGGACTGACAGTTTCCTCCTTACTAAAATTAACTCCAGTGAACCTGAAGGCAACTACTGCCAACCTCATGGTAGGAGCCAGTGGAAATGGCTCATGGAATCAAGGAAATGTGTTGATAATGAATGATGGTAATTTCTCCTAGAAAGGCTCAGTGGATTTACACCATTATGAAAGGTCTCGTTCCAAGTGGACCGCCAGTGGAAAACAGTAGCAACAAGCCACCACTAGATGGCGACAACAGACACTGGCACGGTCTTATATATACCGTATATAGACAGAGATTACTTTTAAAACGTTTAGAAAGTCACACGGAGAGGCTGAAACACATGCGAACTCGCACCTCATTCAACTCTCAAGAGGATACTCATGATAAACAAACAACTCTGGCCTGGGAGTTGTGATAAATGTAATATTATAAATATTGCCACCTGTGTGTGCTGTCAACACAACCGATCGTGGTTGACACATTCAGACAAAAGAACGGAGCTCCAGGAATTCAGTCGGAGGAAAAGGGGAAAAGCGGGTCAGGAAAAGGGCTGGGGCAGCTGGAAACTCCAGGGTGATAAGGCGGGGTCGCCGGTCTGGCTTCACTCACACCAGCAGCCCTATGTGAGGGATCGAGCTGGGGTGTGTGGCTTTAGCAATGCTTGGAGGTAGGCAGGGGCAGTTCCATCGACTGCCTTGTATG
>JAOPUD010000002.1:7776361-7792813 GCA_027122715.1 Trisopterus minutus
ACACACACACACACACACACACACACACACACACACACACACACACACACACACACACACACACACACACACGGTTTACACCGTATCCATGGTTTCCTTAACCGTCATTTTGAACCAGGTGGATGACTGGAACTCACCGGGCGGACTTCCTGGTTGGAGTTGGTGAACTGACGAGCCAGGCCAAAGTCTAGCATGTAGCAGCATCTGCAGGTGCTGGCCAGCCGCCCCATCGCAAAGTTAGACTGTGGGACGGACAGTGGGAGAGATGGCTCGTCAGATGTGCACTTCAACCAAAACCCACTGAATTCAGTCTTTGTTTCCCTTACATTAAGCGTAAGGGCTCTTAAGCCCAGTTTTTTTTTTTTATGCTTAGCTTACCGGCTTGATGTCGCGGTGCAGGAAGCCCACCAGGTGAATGCTCTCGATGGCCGCCAGGATCTGCCTGCCCAGCCTCAGCGTGGTGGACACAGAGAAGATCCCCTGGGTCATGGTTCGGCGCAGATCGGCCAGATTCCTCCCCTAGGGAAAAAACGTTTGTTTCACTGTGGTTATGGTGGGTGCCACTAGGGGCATGTGGTGACGCACTGGTAAAAACTAAAGTTAAAAGTTAATAGATAAGTTAGTAAGTAAGTGACATGTATTTATAAAGCACATGTATAACAGTTCGCACTGACCAAAGTGCTGTACATAGTGCATTCAGTAGGTAAAAATGAAGGTAAAAAGAACAATATTAAATAAAAAATAAAAAAGACATAAAACCAGGCATCCACACAAAGATAGCAGTACAGAGGTGAGAGAGTTAACGGGGAGGAAACACCAGGGTGTACAGGTGGGTTTGAGGCAGACATGGAGGGGGCATCCCGTGTGTGGGAGGCAGCTGGTCCCCCGAGATCAGTCCCTACCTGGAGTTCCATCACCACGTAGTTGAACCGATCATTCCGGCCACAGCCCACAAAACGGCACACGTGGTCTTTACCTGATGGGTGACACAATTACTTTATTATCATCATTGTACGGGACGCTCAACATTCAGATTCCTCTGGAAGGAAAATCACCTAAAACAATAAAAAATATATTATAAGAACTTGATTATTAATGTTTTGTTGTTACTTAGTTTATGAGTACATAACTTAACACTGATATTCTGCTGTCAAGTTAATAAAATGTTCCTTTATTGCACCTAAATATATATTTTTAAAGACACCATGAACTCTAAATCCACAATTAATACACTAATCCACCTTCATTATAATGCTGGTGACATTTGCCGCCCACATATAATGCTTTATTACCCCTAATAAAACTGCAATGTGCCTACACACGTCAAATTCCTCTTCTGAATGTCGTACCACAACTACATATTTTTTGTTGCAAACACGTTTTGCCGGTAAAATAGACGGGTGAGTACATTCAGGAGGTAGGACTCACCGCCGTCCACACTGTATAAGAGAGCCTACTGGCTGCCTTGCTGTGCCATCACACATCTTGTGCCTGGCTCATAAAACCATCAACAATTATACCAGAACCTGCATGTTAATGAAGGATGAAAATTCATCAAATTTAAGACTTGTGGGAATTCTACTTTCCCCAAGGCTTACAGCATATTCTGTCATCATTTCTCTTGCTGATGGTCTTGGTAATGTCTACCATGCCCTGCTGCTCACTGAGCACGTCTTATCTGTGTTGCAACCCTTCACAGCAAGAGGAAGGAACTATATGACTGGTGGTTGCAACGGTACTGCTTTCTAATCGGATGCTTTTCTACAAACACCAACCGACTCTCTCGTCAGTCCCTTTGGGTCGAGGCGTCGGCTAAGTGACATAATGCAAGGTAAGAAACAGAGCTGGATCGACACTCACCCTGCAGCTTTTTCAGCACCGCCACCTCCATCTTTAGAACCTGTTTGGGTTGCTGGGCGGACTCCACCTTCAACGCCACATTGACCTGGCTCAACTGATCCAAGACCTCGTAGATCTCTCCAAATCCACCTCCCCCTATCTTTTTCACCTGCGGGAGCACAGTCGGCAGATATGGAAATAAAACGTACAGCCAACCTCACTGGGGAATCCTATCTGAGCGGTGATTAAACAGCCCCTGTAAACTTTAGCAGCTTCATTTGTGGAGGTAAAAAAAAAGGCTGCATGTTATTTTTCTTATTTGGTGCAACAGCAACTTACCACTCTCCATCGTTCCCTCACTACGTCTGCCACTGACAGGATGTCTGCCTGCTCTCCAGCCCCACTCATACTGAGGGCTCTCAGGAAGAGCCTGCACCTGGCATCGGTGACGCAGGCTTCTCACTAAAACGACACACATACACATACATGCACATCGAAAGGTCTGGCATTATCGCTAACAAACATGTGCGCCCATGACAACATTGAACACACAAGTGAATGAACACGATCGTGACAACGACACATCTACCGTCGCCCTGCATTAACCCCCGCGACAACATGGACATCAGAACCCCCTTTAGCTCCTGCTAAATGTTTCGGTCACCCAGTATTTTTCAAAACATGCAGAAATAATGGTCACTTCCTTTCAATGGTTGCCAATGGCACCGCAGTCCAGCTGCCTCCTGTGAGCTAGCTGATGGTAGCACAGAACCACCAAAGGGTAGCGGCTGCAGTCGGCTCCTATGGCTTCAACCCAAGGTTATTTACCAACGCGGTTATCTCGTCTTCCACGTCTTCTACTTCTCGTTAAACGAAACGATCAGGTCACCAGACGCTGTTCAGACGCAGTGTGCTCGATTATTCCGATTATGTTGTGCAATGCGGCAACTGGTGGTGCAGTTAGCACGCTAAGTAGCATGTTTACCGAGGCTAAACCAAAACAGGCTAACTCACCTGACGTGGTTGCACCATGGTTAAAACGACAGTCTCAGCACATGCAAACGATGTCCATCGTACAACAGGTCACTGGCTCATCGGACTGCTTAATGTTAAAATAGGAGCCGTGGTGGGGCATCCCTAACGGTAGCTTAGTGTTAGCCAGAGGAACAACAAGGATGCCCTGCTCGCTCCCATTCACAGCAGCAGCAGCAGCGCTTGCGTCACCGGCGCGCTGCCCTGCGTCTCCTGACGGGTCGTTTTGTGCACCTCAGCATCTTCAGAGAGCACTCCGAGGGACGTCTACATCAGGAGGGGTGCTCGGTGGACACCTGGTCGACTCAGGTCACCGGGGCGCCACGTTTAGCAACCAAAAGTGCGCGTTTTGGGCATCACAGCTGGTGTGTGATGATGCAGGATGTGCTTTGAACCCGGACAGGGAACCCCCTATCTAATGTCCTCATGTCCTTTGAGGATAAGGGAATGATGAAGAAATAACGGAATATAATATAGTAATAGTAATAGATAGTAATAGATAATAGAGTAATTAGATACAATACGATACACAATCATGTGAAGGGTAATTGGGCTTAAAGGGTTATCACCGTCTGTAGACAGCACATCACACATTAAGGCTTTGGGTCCGTCCTCTCTTGGGTGTGGCCCCGTGTGACCTCTGGGCCCCTGGGTACAGGTCAACATTTGCAAGGATCCTTGCTAAATAATTGTCTAAAGTCAGCCTTTAATCGATACTTTGCAGTACTGCATTTACTAGGACCAGTGGAAAGCACGGGCATCTGAATAATAACATAACAATCTAATTACATCGTTGGATAGCAATGTCTTTACTTAAGCTGGGATAACATTATACATGTTTAAGAATGTTACTAAACAGTGACAAAAAAGTATATAACAATGAATACATTCAATAGTGTTGAGAAAACCAGTTCTCAGTCAGGGGCCCTCTTTACACTTTACTACACCTCAACACGTATTACCACTGTCTTAGTATCACATACTTTATTTTATTTTATTATTGTTATAGTGCTCTATGCTGGTACTTTTTTTTTTTTTTTTACATATTTACATTTTTTACCTATCTTTAACTTGTATTGTTGCTGCTATGTGACTGTTGAGAAACCCAGTATTTTACTCTTGTCTACTGTGTACAATAAGATATTCTAGTAAGTAAGCGATTCAGATTCAGATTCAGATTCAGATCCAGATTCGCTGCTAATAATAACCCTTTTGCGGGCCACTGTGTCAGGAAAACAAACGTATACGGATGTGGAGAGGGGCGTGGCCGAATGTGGAGGGAGGCGTGGTCAAATGTTTTGATAGGCGTGGTCAAACCCCCGGATCGGGTCACACTGTGTGTGTGCGGTGGAGCTGTTTGGGGTGAGGCGATGCGTTCGATTATGCAGATTTCTGCGTATTTTGCAAAATGTTTCCAATGTTCGTATTTATATGAGACCAGTAAGTCACCGGAGCGGATCGATCGCGTCACGTTTCGATGAACGGGAGTGCGTCGTTGCATGCATAAAGAAACTGACACTGTCACTGCGTGCGTCCCTCGCTGAAGGGGGTGAAAGTTGTGTTAGACATGTTTTCCTGGTAGTGTTTTCTTTTTATGGACGTACAGAGTGCAACATTGTAACTTCATTGTTGATCGCGCGATTGATCCGTCCTTATTATGAAACGCATTTCGTCATGATCTCAACGCAGGAGGGTCCTCAACTCGAGGGAAAGTTCGACTTTTGTTATGACATTTGTTGCGCACACTCCCGTCATGGAGCTGCATGCTGTCGACTCTGATCGAAACCCAAGTTGCAGTTCCGTGGAACTCGTGGAATGCCTCTGTGCAACACTGAGAAAGGTACACGCTCTGTGTTGAGTTACAACAACTCGTTTGTGAGTTGGATTCACCGTGCACACGCTCTATATTGAGACTACTCTTGATGTTAGGACTACATATTCTTGACTTTCGCTTGTCTGATCCTAAGCGGTTGGACGTTTCCTGTATGTGCCAAAGTGCAGCGTTGCACAGCGGCCGTCTCGCTGTCGTCTCCATAGAATTTATAACTTTGATCGTGCTTAAACTTTGTGTATTTGATTAAAGAGAAAATGGGAGATCGTTTGCGCACGTTTTGTAGTCAATAGTAATGGTGTCAGAGGTGATGACTTGGTAGGTGTGGAGGTGATGGTGTTGATAGCAATGGAGGTGGTGGTGTTGATGGTGGTGGTAGTGTGGAGGTGGTGGTTCTGATAGTGATGTCCAAGGTAGGTGTGGAGGTGGTGGTGGATGGTGGATGGTGCTAGTAGAGACAGTGATGGCGGGGGGAGGTTTCACCCTGTGTGACCACAGAACTGACAGAGGCCGTCGTTGTCTGGCTGCAGGCTCCTCCCACCGAGAGGACACGCTCTGTGACCACAACCATCACACTCCACGGTTCAGCTGAAGGTATGTTTTGACTCAGGGCAACCTGTGTGGCCCTATGGGCCTCTTTCATGGGAGTGAGGCCCAGGCTGGTATGGGTGAAGCCTTGCTGTCTCCCAGAGGGGGAGTCCCCTTCATGGGTCACCGTGAAACTTTACCCCCATGCTGGGTGTTCTGGAGGCCTTTGTCTGGTCATTAGGAAACACCGAATTTGTAGCTCTGCCAGAGACACTGAAACCAGGCGGATTGTTCCAGAGGCTGGACATCCCATCATTTAAAAACCTGTTGTTGATATGCCAACATTCTGGGATACTGGGATGGACGTATCGAGGATTTCTCACAAAGGGACTTTTGCACCTTTTTGTAGTCAGGCGGATAGCGATTGAATGCTTTGTTTGGTGATTGTTGTCGGCCTTATTCATGAGGCTACAAGCGTCTGCTAACTGTCTAAACATAATGTAAATAGGTTTGAGAAACACTGACTAACGCTGCACCTGCAGTGGTGAACAGCAGGGGGCGAGGTCCTCGCCAGAGTGTCAGGCCTTGTTTGAACTTCTGGAATTAAAAACATCAGAAGTGAAACGAAAATTCAGTTTTTTAAAGCAGCCTGTGGACTTTGAAGTGTGATTGACGACCCTTGATGCTCTGGGAGGAACGTAACCAAACACGTCGTAACAAAGAGAAAAACCAAACAATCTGTCGGGCGCCACTTGAGGTCAACGCTAACACTCTGAAGACGGAACCCAACACTCTGATCATACACAGAATAAAAGAGTCTTAAAGATTATTAAAGTCGTTAAAGTCACTCTCATGGAAGCACGCAGGCCTGCATGGGCATGACATATTGATTTGAATGGCTGCAGACCGATCAGGCATTCCTTCGTTCGTGTTAGCGGCGAGCCCAGTCTGATCAGAGGTGTCTGGGACGTGTTTGAAGGCATCAGAGGGTACTTCAGAGCTCTGGAACCAGATGGTGGGCTGTGAGGGGAATCCTGCTTATCCTCAACCAGCGTCTGGATCTGGGCTCTACCTGCTGCTGATCTTCAAGACCTAATATCGTTGAGGACCAACAACGCCCCAGACGCACGCGGAGGGCGGCCATATTAGGGCTGAGACGGCAAAACAAAACAGAGCAGTTTGATCTCCAACTCAAAGACTCCCGCTGGAACCTCCCCACAGGGAATCAACCCGGCTCCACTCGGATCGCCCAGACATACCTGGAATCAAAACAGAAGCACAATGTTAATTCAATTACATACTGCATTACTCACTACCCACTCTGTCGTCACAGTAGATTTACATTTGGTTATTTAGCAGACGCTTTTATCCGAAGCAAATTACAAGTGAGGCTGAGAACAATCTAAGAATGCCATCAACATTAGAGTAACTACGGCAAACATTGCCGCATGACCAAGTTTCTTAAAATAGAGTAGCTATAGGAATTTTAAATGAGTAGTGATAATAGTTCTCAATGGTTCCCATCTCAGAGATTCAGAGGTCATGCAGCTCAACAGAGTGCATTCTATCTTCATGGTCAAATGCAATATATAATCAGCATAAAGAAAATACACAACCTACATAGATATAATCATTCATATATACATACATCAAACTACACAGAGAGGGCATGGTGTAACAGTGAACCATGTAGCAGAAAGGGTATAGTGGAGAATCTCCAACGAGGAATGTATCTGCGAGAGGTACAGACACTCTAGAGTCTAGACTCTGAACACTCCACACCCCTCCTACACACTTATTGTTGTACGTCCTTGCACTTAAAATAATACTGGCGTAGCGTGTAGTGTCTCATCCTAGCTGTCTCTGTTGTGTATGGGGAATGGGTTGACCTAGTGATTGTTAGTGATTGGCACTTGATTCTATTAACATCCTTCCTGTACCCACAGCATTATATTTTGTTGCTCTTTCTTCTGACAAATGTACTTGTACTTGTACTTTTACTTGAAAGTCGCTTTGGATAAAAGCGTCTTCTAATGCCCTAATTGTAAATGCAGCCCGCTGAGGGTCTTTGAGGACCAGTCTTGTTGTGTTGCCTTTGAGTCTTCAGGCCCACGGTGGTGGGCTGTCTTCATCTCAGCCCTCGTGCTTGAGTCCATTTCCTAACTAGGAAAATGTCTTTTTGCTTTGGTTTTTCCTGGCTCTTGATCATGTATCTATACCTGTGGTACGGTGCTGTGATATGAAGTATAGTAATCTGCACATAATGACCACCAATCAATAAATCAATCAATCAAACTTTATTTATGTAGCACAAGTCATACATCAAATGCAACTCCAAGTATTGAACACAAAAATGGAACTAAGAGTCAGTAAAAAAAATAATTTGTTTAAATACAAACTGTTCAATCAATAGATATAACATAATCAAATAATAATAAAACAATGACAATAGTTATCCACCACAGGTATTTTTTTTAATGGCTAATAAATAACAGTAAAAGTGCCGGACAACATAAACACACCAGACAAAAGCCAGGCTAAAAAGGTGTGTTTTAAGATTTTGGTTCATATATCCACACTCTGCCCTGCTCTTTGTGTCCTCAAATCCTCTCATAACTGAGGCATGTTTATGGAACTGAAAAGCTGTTGAATGATGATGTTCCAAAAGGTGCTGGGAAGTACTTCATCAGATCTGAGGCTGAGATAAGACATTTCCCCCCCCCCCCCTGTCGGAAAGACTCCGGAAAAACACCAGAGTTCGTCTCCCAGCATGCACCAGGAGCTAGCTCAGCATAGCACTCTGTCCCACCGTCAAATCACAGCAGCGGATCCGTCTGAACAGGGGAAATATTTTGGGGGCCGCGCTATCGCAGTTGACATTGGCCGTGTTCAGGAGCCGACGGTGTTGTTCTAGGAGGGCCAGAGGAAGTGTGTCTCTCGTTGGAACCTGAGGGAGAAACCAGCCGGTCGTCATGGCGACGTGTGGGCGTCCCGCTTCCGACTCCAGAGGTGTTCCAGGGCCTTTTCTCGGGGTTCGGCTGTAAAAGGGGGTTGATTGATCCAGCATGTGTCGGGCAGGCTGTGTTTTGTGATTGCTAATACAGTCGCGGGGCTTTGCTCTGAGACGCACGGTGAGAACGTGCTTTCCCAAGCTGATTTCTTTCCTCTTATTATCCAGCAGGGAGTACTTAATGCCAAGCAAGTGGGTTTAACATACTGAAAAAAATACCTAATACAATGCTATCCGTTTACACTCGCACCTATCGAAACCTGTGATCCCATACAATACAGAGAGGTCTCTCTCTCTCCGCTGCAGCAGAGGGGAAGTGAGAAAACAGCCTCATGTACTTATTTCTGTCCAGAAAAAATAGAAACATAATGAAAAAAAGAACAGCCATCTTTGTTTTACTACTGCATTCAAGTCTGCACAATGAAAAGAAGAAGCTGTCTGTTTGTTTTCTGTTTCTCTCTCTCCTGCCGTGTTTATGTGAGTGTTGTGAGGTCCGCTCGCCAGTGCACCTCCATCACCGCGTGGAAATGCACCCGTGCCCGTAAAGGATCCCCAGCCAGGCTCCACTCTGAATGATGTGCACGCCGGGCTGCACCTCTTACCTTTCTACTTGGCTTTGCATAATGTGGTATCCGACCGGCCGGCTGTGATAGCGCGGGGAAGTAGAGAAGAAGGATAAAAATATAATTCTTATTTCAGCTCTGCAGCTCTGAACCTGGAGGAGCTGAGGAGCTAATTTGTCTTCTCATTTCATCTCCAAATTGCCAGGTGTAAATCCTTATTGGCTCTGAGCCTGGCAGGAAATAGGCCGGATGGGGATTGGAGAGGCTGCGGCGCTGGGAGCGAGAGCCGAGGTGACTGCAGATACGAGGAACGTGGGGTCTGGCCAGGCCCAGACGGATGGGGTCGGTTCTGATAGATGGAGCGGGCCCCGGCCCCTCCACTGCCTTCCCCCTCAGCTCCAGAGGCTCTCTGCGCTGCGCGGCTACATGTATTAAAGTCAGAGGTTTGGCTGCTGGCTTATGTTGAACTGTCAGCCCGGGCCGTGCAGCAGGGATGAGGAAGAGTAATAATACCTTTCCATTAGCTCTGAGCTCTATCTGTTAGAACAGCTTATATCCACAACAGGAAGATGGTGTGCTGGGAATCCCGGCTCTTTGTTCTGGAGAAGTGGGTCTTTTTACCCAACATGCATTGCCTTATATGTCCTCTTAGCGTCTTTGTTCACAATGCGCTGGCTCGCTCGGCACGGTCAGAGACCGAATGGAGGAAATCGATTTAAAAGTTAACTTTCTGTTTTAATGTGTGCATGTGCTCTTGGATATACCTCTGTCAACAACCGCTGGGAATTTAAGAAACGTATCGTCAATAACCGTCTCTCGTTTCACCAGTGGGAATCAAATCGAATAAATAAATGGTCACAAGAATCCTCCTGTTCCACTGTGGTAGCTATTGGATATTAATTCCAACATAATTTAGAAAATGGTCTGTGTCTCTTCCTCTCTCTCTCTCCCTCTTTCTCTCTCTCTCTCTCTCTCTCTCTCTTTCTCTCCTTCGAGAGCCACTGAGATGCATGGCTTTTGGGAATGTTTGATGGTATCATGGCCAAGCAGTCTCAGATGCTCGAATTGCTTCCAAATGGCAGTAGGTTCCTGCCTTTTCCTAGACTTTTTTCTATTGTAAGGGAAAAACCAAACACTGTTCTGAGGTCTGTTGAGGTCATTAGATAGCCAGAGTTCCTCTTGCGAGGTGGGGGGAGGGCCGAGGGTGGGGAGGGCCGAAGTGGGGGGAGGGCTGGGGTGGGGAGCAGGGTAACGATATCAAACGGGCCGAGAGCCACCACAGCTTCTTGTGGTCGCTGCGATGCAGAGCGGGATGGGCCGGGCGTGCGGTATAATCAGGGGGGGAGGAGTGGGGGGGGTTGCAGAATGGAACCGTCTCTCCCCGATAGCCAATCCCCCGTGAGCATCTAGGCCCTGGGTTCCTGGCCGAGGGGTGACATCATCAAAGTGAGAATGTGTACATTCTTTTGTTCCTTTCTGAAAATAAATTTCACCACCGCCGGGGCCCCGGTCTCTCTCTCCCGGCGCAGCTCCTGAATGTTTTGCTTTGGGTGGTTCCTGGGGAGGGGGGGGGGGTCGAGGCGGCTGCCAGCAGTATCTGGATGCTAGGAGAGAAACCGTGTCAAGAGAATATGTGGCAAACTCAGCCCCGCTCCACAGCCGTCAACTAAATAACACAAACCAAATGTTTATGAGACTTTTTTGTCCCAGAAATTTCACTGGAGCATGTCACGGTGATCTATAGATGAGCCATTTGTCAAACAGCATAGTGCGGGGCAAGGGTAAAATAAACAGCGGCTTCTGTTGAAAGATATGCACTTATTGCCGCACATCTGTGAATCATTGAACCCGCTACAACCCTCACATCCACTGTTATGGAAGAACTGGTTTAAGAACGGTGCGAGGAAAAACCAGGCAAATGTGTCCAAATTCCAAAAGACGAATAAACTTCAGATTTTACATGGTCGATTCTCACGTCGTCTGTCAAAGCTGAGCATGTGCATTTGTGCACATTGGCTGGGTACTTGAGGCAGAGGTGGCTTTGGGTCCAGAGGTTGTTTGTAATGCTTCTTGTGTCTAGGATAACATTTCATACGCAGGCCGCTTCCATTCATGTAAACACAACAGAAGGCCTGGTTCATGTGCTGTTATAGCATTTAGCCCCACCTCCCTTTTGGTAAAAGGACATAATTTAACCTCTGACTGGTGATTAGGGGTTTTCATATCGAACTGGAAATATCGGCCACCCATTTTCTAGAGTGGGACATGAGTAGAAACTGTTTTTGGCGGTACCGGATGAACTCTTGAGTGTTGTGGGTCAAACCAGTCCACCGAAGACCGTCTCAGTGGTCCAAGAATCTAGTCCAAGATGAACAACACTTTGCATGAGAACGAAATGGATATACACAAAGCAACACCAATGTGCTTCATAAAAATTCTTAGCATAACAGGTACATGAACTCTCCTTTGAAAGTGAACCACGCAATGTTAAAAGCCTCGCTGCGTTGCCAGGGCATTCATAACTTTTAATTTGGAACTAAAGGGCCAAACTTTGAGGGCCGCTTTCTCATGAACCACGATTTTTGTTTTCCGACGATGTGTCTCATCGAATAGAGTGACACGTTACACGTTACACAGACACAAGCTGGCTCCGACCTCTACTACGACCTCCTTCTGCTACTACAAATATAACCAAAAAGTGAACTTCGACAGACCCCTCGTCTAAATATGGTAGTGCCTCCTTTGTTGGGTTGATGAGAAAAGCTGTGCCTGATTTAATATTCCTCCTGCTAAACCCCAGACTGCTAATAGTTGCCCCGGTCCTGTAATAGCCACCACTGGACAGCTAAACTGGAGCGTTTACTGACTTCTGGGGGCCTGAGGGCAGACTATTGAAACTGGAGAGAAATTCATTCAGCGAGATTCCCACCAATCCTGGGTACATAAGTGTTCCCCCTTACTTCCTGTTACAGTGCTTTTCTTGCCCGCTTTTTTGAAAAAGGCTCCAAAATTTTCTCAAGGCATGCTGGCATTTATCCATTACCAGCCATCTAGAAATCGACCCCCTAGTGACGTCACACATGTGGGTGACCACAAAGATGTACGATGGATTGAGCCGCCTCACAGTCGGTACAGTGCACTTAACGACCGGCTTCGCCACTTTAAGTCACTTTGCACAAAAACCTAATCTGGATGGAAACGCCTAGGATCAACCTTTGACCTCTTCCATCGCCGCCTCAGAGGGGTCACGTGTGATCCGGGGGGCGACGCCTTTGACCTCTCGTCACTTTAAACACATCTGAGTCGAATCAATCCGATCCACTCCGCTATCGTCGCCACATCTTCCCCTCGGTGTTCCTCCTCCTCCACAGACATTCACTACCACATGGGGGCCTCCCAACCCTATCAGGAGATGCACCTAATCGCCACTGCTCCTCATCAGCCTCCTCCTCCCAGCCTCCTCCTCCCAGCCTCCTCCTCTCAGCCTCCTCCTCTCAGCCTCCTCCTCTCAGCCTCCTCCTCCCAGCCTCCTCCTCCCAGCCTCCTCCTCCCAGCCATCAGCCACAGGATTAGCGTGTGGATATGCACATCTGGGGCTGATTCAGAGGCCTTGTTGTCGGGTCAGACAGCCAATGAGATGATGTCCGAGATTAAGACGCCGCATCGCAGCCCCTCCCGACGTAATCGGAGCAGGTCTCGCTTTGGATCCACCGTGACATATCACGTGTCCCCTAATCATTTTCTATATCGGGTATTGAAAGTAACCCTGTTGTTCAATACCGAGTGAATGTGATAGGGGGGAAAGGGCCTTTGTATTGAACACTGTGATCAGGGTTAGCTCTGATTTAGCTCTGGTTGCTAATCCATAACGATGAAATGTACCCCCTGGCTAGGATAATGGACCGTTGCCTGTTTTGCCGGCTTATTAACGAGTACGGTTGTCGTATGGATTTCTACGGTTCACCGACGAGAGTACCTCCGCCAAAACCTGTTTTGCATCAAGTGCTCCAGAAACCACAGCTATTCCTCTCAGCCCGGTGCACGCAACAAATAAACAGACCGTGATTTGCAGCATGCGGTGCTTTGAGAGATTTGTTCTGTGGATTTGTGTATCAGGGAATTAGTGAGACACAAACAGTTTGGATGATGCGCTCTAGTCTTCGACGACCCTGCTCTCAACAGACATAAAGCGTTCAGGGTCAGTCTCAAAACTGTTAAAAGGTATATCACCCTGAGTAACCTCTGAGCAAGGCATCCTTTTCAGTTTCTTCTGGGAGCGCTTAGCAGCAGGACAGAGTGTTAAGCAGCAGACAGCAGCTGGACGGACGTGTCATACCATCAGAGCAATGAGGTGGCTGATTCCTCCACCACACGCCACTAGCACAGATCCCTGACCTTCCTTAAGGTGAACCTAAGCAACAACAACAATGGAAGAAAAGTAATAATATGCATTACAAAGCATAAACCCAGGCCAAAGACAAAATCTCCCTCTCTCTTTGGTTGGACCTTCTGTCGTCATGTATTAAAGCCGTTAACCTGGTGTCTTGGTCTTGGCTGTTGGTGTCCTCTGCCCTGCATCTCAAACAGAGCTCACCTCCTCACCGTCTTAAACACATCTGGAGCATTGGGGAGGGTCCCAGCCGGTGGAGTTCTGTGGTGCTGCATTCTGCAGAACATCTCAGAGGCCTCCTGGAAGCTGACAAGACTCTGCACAACCAGGTACACCACACACACACACACACACACACACACATACTATACATGCATGAGCAGACTTTCAGACAAATTCATGACCACACTTTCACACACATGCATGCATACAGAGACACTGACACTGACACAATGCTAATACCCACTCTCATGCACACACAGACACACACACACACACACACACAGACACAAAACACACACACACACACACACACACAGACACAAAACACACACACACACACACACACACACACACAAACATACATGCACAAACACACTCAGTTACATATGCACTCATTCACACACAGACCCCCAGTAAACATCTGTCCGCTGCTGGATGCAGAGCAGCGTCTCTGGTTTGATGAGGTTAAGGGCTGCGGCTCTGTTTCACATTCTCTGCCTGGCGAAGGAATGGTTATACTCCTGTTTAAGCATCCCATCATGCACTGCAGGATGGGAAGAATTAAATTCTGCGGTCGCATGGTTGGTATGGCAACGCGTGTGATTCGTGTGTATTCTGCACACTTTCTTGGCCGGACTAGCGCAGCACTAAGAGTCCAGACTGTTTCAATCGAATCGATCCTATCTTCACTGAAAACGATGATATCACTGCGATGCTTTGAGCGCTGTTCCTAGGAGATAGCTCGCACACTCTGGGCTGTTTAAAAGGGGATTATTAAT
Organism: Trisopterus minutus; assembly: GCA_027122715.1. Taxonomy (NCBI): domain Eukaryota; kingdom Metazoa; phylum Chordata; class Actinopteri; order Gadiformes; family Gadidae; genus Trisopterus; species Trisopterus minutus. The sequence goes on from JAOPUD010000002.1 coordinate 7,790,556, forward strand.
CCTGTCAACTGCAAAGGCCAAATGATCCAGCAAGCTAAACCAGTGCCCTGTCTCCAACACATAACCACGTCAAACATTATTATTAGTTTACATTAAGTTGACTTTCTCTAATAGGGCTCCATAAAATCAGATTGGATGTAAATTTGTCAAGATTTTACCGGCCCTTTGAAGAGAGATATTGGCGTTCACGGTTGTGCCGCAGAAGGGCGCTGTCATAAACACCCCGAGAGGCGACTGATTGGTTCCATTAGTCTCGGAGGCTTGGTGGTTTGGGAGGAGCTGGGTTCCCGGGCCCCCGCGACCAGACAGCATGCCCAGGATTGCTGCTCAGCGAGCAGCAGATGAAGTGCGGTCTGGGGGCCCTCACAGGCCCCCCTTCATAAACCATTACTTTCCTAAGACCAGTTTGGAAAGATCGAACAATGATGCATTACATGTTGGGTGTTTTGCCACACGATATGATTTCCATTGGACACCGAGTTGAGTCAGGGTTCCAAAACAGGAAAGGATTAACAGCCTTCGACAAGAACACATTTACGCTGTTATTTAGTGAAGAGGCCGCGATCAGCCCTGAGGATAAGGATTTCTGTACCAAATATTGACTGCAGGCGATAAACATATCGGGAGAGGTTCAACTAGAGTTTACACTTCATGGGTTTGAATTGTTAAATCTCTTTGACTTGTTCAGACGGTAAGGATGTGTCACAATACTCAGGATACTATTTTAGATCCAGTGGAAATGTCTGCTTTTTAAAGGAGTTTTAATCTACAGGGCTCAATTGGAATAATCTGAGGCTGCCTGGAACCAGGAGTAATCTGCTCTCAGCGCTCTGCGATCGATAGCCGTTAGGTCCCTTTGCTTTGTCCTTTGTTTTTCCATCATTTAGAAAACAGCTAAAATGTCCCCCTTGGTGTAACAAGAATCCAATTAAATCTACCAGCAGACTGTAATTGGACATACTTCCAACTGACATTAGACCAATAGGAGACCAGCATTAGACCAATAGGTGGCAAGAATCAGACCAATAGGACTCCAGCATTAGACTGCAGCCCAACACTAGACTATCCAAAGCAGATGTTTCCTACGAGCCAGTACAGTAAAACAAAGCAATAACTACAGCACACAGCTAAAGACTGAGATTAAGTTTGGCGTTCTCCATCTTTAACATATTACTAAAGAAGTGAGGTATTTTATACACTCTGTCCACGTGCATGAAGACATTCCTGGTGACTAACGTTTAATGTGGTCAGTGTCCTACACACCAGAGGGAAAAAACTGCTTTCCCTCGCCCGCTCTGTCTCGCTCCCTTTTCCGGTACCCCCCTCTCTCTCTCTCACTCTCTCTATTTGTGGGGTAGCCTAGCATGTGAGTGGAAACTTAAACTCATGCAAAGATAAGAATGTCTGGTGGGTTGGGGGTGTTAGTGTCTGTGTATTTGTGTGTGTGCACGTGCAGGCATGCATGTGTGTGCATGTGTAGGGGATGGTAGTTTGTGTGTCAGGTGTTGTATGTTTTGATAGTGTTGGTGCTTTGTGTGTGATGCGGTGAAATTTGTGTGTGTGTGTGTGTGTATGCATGTGCAAACCTGTGTGTATGTATGTGCAAATGTGTGTGCGTGTTTATATGTGTGCAGGTCTGTGTGTGTGTGTGTGTGTGTGTCTATGAATATGTGTGTGCAGGTCTGTGTGTGCGTGTGTGTGTGTGCACTTGCCTAACTATCCAACAGTGGACTTGGGCGTCGTAACACCTTCACCAACAGCTAGGGGACCTCCGAGGCAAGAGGGGACATTTTTCAGGTCCCCTCTTGGTCTCTTGGTCAGACACACCCACTATAGAGTCAATGCTACTCTTTCGGTTCTCAGTCCGGGGAAAGAGAGAAAAAAAAAAAGAACATATTTTCTATCTTCATCATCCTGGAGTCTGACACAGACATACTGCCAGCCTGTGTTCTCTTCCCCTCTCTCTCTCTCTCTCTCTATCTGAGGTGCAGAGTCAGACCTTTTACTGTCACCTGGGATCATCCCACCAGGGAGGGAGAGAGAGAGACAAACAAAGAACCTATCACAGGCCACCATCACATCCTATCACATCCACGTATCACAGGTCACATCCATGTGTCCCTCCCTTCTCCTCGTCCCCCCCGCCGTGACGCCGTTGTATCGCCGGGTCCCGTATTTCACTCAGATCAGGTAAACCCAAAGACAATAAAAAGCTTAAACACAATACATGCAAAATATGAAATATAAAAACACAGCAA
>JAOPUD010000002.1:7872591-7886033 GCA_027122715.1 Trisopterus minutus
CCGCCCCCCCACCTCCGACCCGCGGCCCGCTGCCCAGCGTGTAAATACCTCCGTGGTGTCCGGTTACGGCTCAGCGCCACCGATATAGCCGTCAGGGAGCTCTGTCCCCGGAGGCCGTGCAGATGGATGTAAATGGAGGTTGTCTGCTCCGGGTTCCAGACGGTGTGCGACATTTCCCCGGATCGAGGTGGCGCTCCGCAGTGAATAAAGACGTGCAAAGAGTGGCGTTCCCGTCTGGCCCTGGGCCTGATCCCGGGGAACGCTCGTTAAGTGACCGGGGAGGAGAGGCGGAGCACGGAGGGGCTTGGCACGAGGACGAGCGGGGAGGATGGGGTGATGACTCAATCCATCAGGAACGTTCCGGGGATCGGGCCTGGAACCGGACGGCCTCTGTCCCGAGGCCGACCGGGATCTCCCCCCGACCACCCTCCGGCCCAAGAATGGAGTGGAGTGGAGGAGTTGTGGTGTGGATGGTGCAGGGGTGGTGTTGATGGTCCGCTGAGTGGTGTGGTGTGCAGGAAGCGCTGTGAAGGGGTGGGGTTGATGGTGGAGGATGAGGGTGTCCAAGGGCTGGAGGAAGTCTGCACCACGCAGGCCGGTCACAACGACGTCCGCCGCGCCCCTCAGACCCCAGTGACTTCATGGTGCCATGGAAAGAGGGCTTCTGGGAGCATGGGGGTTGGGGGGGTATTCCAGCTGCCTAACAGCGCCTGCAATGCCTCGTGGGTAGGAGAGTACTCTTTCCACTGGCACATCACCTTCCCCGCTCGCTGTCAGACCCTCTGTCTGCCTGTCTGTCTGTACTCGTTTGGCAGTGGTTGTAGGAGCGATCACAGGGAACAAAGATGCATGGGCCTGCATGTCCTGATCACCTGGTTCTGTTTTCTCCTGCGGTAACGCAGTGATGCAGCAAGCGGTCCTAATGTGAACCGTCTCCATGAGAGAGAGAGAGAGAGGTCACCACATGCTTTAGCATAAACGGCTAAATAAATAAAATACATCACTGAACGGCACCCAAAGCCAAATTCCTCCATTTTATATACTCTGGTGAACATTCACAGGGGAAAATACTCTGGAGAGACAACTTAACTTCCAAGGGAGTGGAGGCTGCGTTTTATAATGTTTGGCATTCTTGGTAATGCTGTTACTAAAAAGTCGACATGATGCAGCCTTGATTTTCAGCCGACGAGTTGGCCAGGAAAGATAAGGCGAGAGAGGGATAACGTCACCCCCTTACCCCCCTTCACGCACCCCTACCCCCCTACGCATGGCCCGCGGCAACCATTACCATAATCTCATTCCTGGAGGTCAACCCTCAGCCTCCGAGCAAAACAAACCACTATGACCCGACGCTGCTGGTGCTGAGCTCGCGCTCATGGCATCGGTATTCACCCCGTCTGGGAGGCATCAACATCCTGGTCTCAATGTCCATTAGAAACCCCTCTGTGTTGTACATGAGCCTGCTCTGTGTTGCTCGTTCGGACGCCAGTAGCCACGTGACGGCTGGCAGCGGGGCGCGGCGTGGGTGGATTCTGATCCCGGTTCATCTCAGAGTTTGTGAGTTTGTACATGAGGATGTGTCAGAGTTTGGAGGGGTCAGTGAAGATACACTGGGCCATGTTGGGAGGGTTTGGAGGTACGAGGTTGGGTCGGGAGGGGGGTCTGAAGGTAGGGAGTTTGGGGGACATGGGGTTGGATCTGGGGGTACAGGGGTTTGTAGGTACGGGGGTTTGAAGGTAGCGGGTTCAGTGAGGATGCACAAGGTAGGGTAGGGGTTTCCCTGAGATGCTTTCAAGCCCTGGAGAGAACTGCAGGGGGGGGGGGGCTTCGTGCAGACCTCTATTGCGGTGTGGATAGGATAGCACACAGGCTAAGCCCTGGCTTAGTATTCCTGATCATTTAGACCCCGGGGTTGTGGAGCGTTCCCGTCCTCAGAGGGTCCTGCTTCAGAGCCCTGGTATTTCGGCTAAGTGTTCTGATCCTATGAGTTCCATGACAATACCGCCAGGGGATTATAACCCGAGACCCTATGATGTCATCACCCCGACTTTCACGCCCTGGGTCCTGATCCCCTCACGGAGCTCGGACAGCCCCAGAACGCTGGGGTTCGCTTCACAACCGAAACGACAAGGGCGCCATCGTAGGGTCCACCCGTCCAGAGACACAACCAGCGCAGCGCATTCCTGTCGGGGTTTGTAAAACAAACACTACATCTCGGTCAGCGAACACCAAAACATGACCATCTGTTATGTATTTCAAGATAATCCATTAAAAACTAAAGTGGCCCTAATAAAGACACTGGGTTTAGGTCTGATGATGTGTTGTAATGTCCCCGGCTCTGTGGTGAGGGTGGGAGGGTGAGCGGTGAGGGGTGTTTACAGTACGCACCAAACCAGGAACCTGGGGGAATCACACAGTCAGGACCCAGAACCTGGGGGGGGACCATGGCTCTTCAGGCCTGGCTGTTTGACTCATTGCCCAAAGTTACCAGAATCATCCCCAGAGTCAGTGCCTACGATGGCCTCGCCTTTATCGTCATTAGTCTGACGCTTCAGATAAAAGTGACTGCTCAATAGTAAACAGTAGCAACAATAGGTTGAGGGTACCCCAACAATTGATTTGGGGTACCAGGTTCGATCCCCAACATCAACAGAACACAAGTAGCCCTCCTTGAGCAAGACTCCCTCACCCCTACCACCATGACCTCCTTTTTGGCAAAAGCGTCTGCCAAACAGTCACACATAACACTACCCATTTCCCTGAGGCTGACCTCCAGCAGACCATCTGTCCCCCCTACTCTCCATCCCTGGTGCAGTAGAGATCTACAGACAGTTTCCCCTCTAAGCCTTCAATAGCCGCTGCCCAGGCCAGCGCTAGCATCACCATATGGCGCCGGCTAAGCACCTTATTAGTGTACATTACGGGTGGACAAATTACATTAACCCCAACAAGGTGCCGGGGACATACTCTCTGCACAGTAGGAGGGCGGGGGTGGGGTGCAAATACACGTGCTAATTCTGATTAACATATCTGTTGCTGAACACCAGATGCTAGCAGGGTGTGAAGCTCTACTGAGGGGGTGCAGGAAGGGTGTCTGATCGCCAGGGAGGACCACCACCCCTCCGACTCCCACCGGAGGAGGAGCCGAGGTCCGAGTGTACAGCCTTAGCCCCGAGGATCCTAAGATCCTGGTCTCGGAGTCTCTGCTGGCACAAGAGATAATCCTTTCCTCCAATATTATTGGCTGGTGTTCCGTAACGTGGGGCGACGAGCCGTCGCGGGGAACGCCGTCGCGGGAGAGGACAATATCGGAACGTACAAATAGTGCCGGGGTTCATTAAACCTGGATGTGTGGGACGGCTTGACTGGGAGAGGAGACGGATGAATGTGTGAAGTGAGGAGACGGCCCCTCTGCAGCCAGCAGCTTAAAGCTAAACAGTTCATTACGCTTTATGGAGTTGGGCGAGGGTGTCCTGCGCGGGCGACGTACATAAAACACTCTATTAACCGGAAGAGACAGGGTGGAGGACAGGAGGCCCTGGTCCACCAGCGGAGGCAAAATTGACATTTTTCCCTCTCTCAGACCGTGTTGCTTTGCAACAAAGCTGCTTTTAATGCGACCCCGTCCGCCGGCGCTGAATGGCGGTAGAGGGGCCCGGGTTCCCGGCGTCCGCGGCCCTCGCGGCGGAGTTGGCCAAACACAACAGAGTAAACAGCGCTTTTCTCACACTTAACGACCGCGAGAGTGAACAGAATCAATCAGCCCAACACCCCCCGGGCCCCTGCCCAGTCACAGGAAGAGAACTCTCCCCCCCAATAATACGGCGATCTCGGAGGCCTTCTCTGCATGGCGGGCCTGAAACATTAAACAGCTCTCTGGGTATTTATGAGTTGTGTCTCAATGCTTTTGCATAATTTCTTCCCCATCTGCTGCGCATATAGTTTTGCTGCTTTGTAGAAATGTTTTCACAGACACGAGAAGAAAAGTCATTTTCTTCTCCCCTGCTCTGGTTTTTATTGCAGCTTTCATGCACGTTCATTTTGTTGTGGTGATAGTTTTGAATTATCGGTCAGGCTCGGCGTGGTTTGTCGAATGTTTAATTAATGTTTCCCATTGTACGCAACAAATCATAAACAATACGACCGATGAGAAAGAAAAGACATTCTCATAACACGACTCTATAATGTTCATACTCGCGCTGAACGGTTCTGCTTTAATGTCGCGGTGGAGAACCGCAAACGCAGAACGTTGTGCTTATTCAGCTGCTGGTTCGCTCGCCTCGGAGAAGTCACTCGGCCGAGCTGACGTTGACGAGCAGCTTCTTCTGATTAAACAGACTTTTCGGATTACCCCGATTTTGCGGGATTGGTGATTTGTTTACTCGGGGAAAAAACAATGAAACTAACGGTGTTTAACAACACATGGAGCCCTGCTGAGGTTGCTGGTTCCATGCTGGCCAGCGCGCCCTGCTCCACATTACGGCTGTTTACACAAACATTCACTTCCAGCACTTGTTAAGAGTTTACCAGAAAGTGAAATAGAGGAAAGAGCAGCATTGGGAGGAGAGAAAAAAAAAAATCTAGCATGACCACATGCGTACCACTTTCACGTTTTAATCATTAATCTCACATATTCTTTTTCCTGAAGTTCATCTGAGGAACCTTGGTGTTTGACTTGGCAGGGCCCGTGTTGCCACTAGACGGGATCTGGCCGCTCGCTGCAGCACCGGACCGGCCGGAAGATTTATGAAGCGAGGACTGAGACCAGTGTTTTTATTTCGTCTTTTACGCTGCTTATCAGCCGCCGTCAGACGCTTTACTGGTTTTCTGTTCGCCCGGTCCCACAGAGTTACACCCCTCATGTGTTCATACCTCATGTCCGCACAACACATGTATTCACATCGTATGTATTCACTGCCCCTATGGTCATGCTTCCTCTTTCTGCGCTCGGGGAGGGATTAGGATCTCCTCTTAATTGCCCCGCGGACATAAAGACACATACGTTCTTGGCGTGATAACGCACATACGTGCTTGGCACATGTTGGCGTGTTTGGCAGATCCTCAATGAGTCGGGGGCAAGACAGGCTAAAAATAAAAGAGAAAAGTCCGGAAACACAGCGGCATTTAAAGAAGTACAACACAAGAGCCGCTGAAAGCCCCGAGAGAAAGAAACAGCGCGAGAAAGGGGAAGTTAGAAAGAACTCCTGTCTTTGAACGAGGGATGGCCATTAAAATTCTTTATCTGCTAAGCGTTCTTTTAGCGCTCTGCATCCAGAGTGATGGGGAACAGCAGCCAACAGGCAGTGTATGAACAGCGTGGTGCTATAGAGAGACCCTCTATCTGCAGCCAGTAAGCCAGGCTTTACTGCTCCCGCAATTAAAGAAACGCCACACAACGTCCTGCATGTCAATGTGCTGGGTGCCCGCAGACACACACACGTGCGCACACACAGAATCACACATACATCTGCATCATACACACATTTACAGATTCAAAAACAAACACACACACACAGTCAACCAGCATATTAAAAAGCACACACACACGCGCCTGTAAATCTTTATCATTTTAACACTATGCTCTAAGAACTAAGATAATAGCATTGGATGCTTTCCTGTAACGTACCCATAATTCTCCCCTTTTCGCTTCCCTAGCATCACCTTATAAAACCTCAGCACTCCTGTCTCTGTTACCAAACACCCTGAGCACCCATATCTTCATCAGATAAAAAAATGAGTAAAAAAGGTACAAAAAAAAGTACTAAAAAGAAGAACTCAAGACGAGCCGTGAGGTAAGAGCGGAGAGTTTGAGCCGAACCGTGTGACTCAAGGAGTCCTTCCTCCACGAGGGGAGAAGTTAGGAACCATCTTGTGAAACATCTCCCTCCGAAACTGGGACTACCGTAAGACCCCGAAGGCACCGTCTGTCAGACACACAGAGCACCTTCTCTCCCTGAGTCCTCCTCTGAGCGTACAAAGCCCCCCCCCGGCCCACACACAGGCCTCCTGGCCTTCTGCACATCTGATTGGGGGGGGGGGCAGAGGTTCACGGTTGCTAGGCAGCGAATGACTGATTCCCTCACAGTTGATCCCAGATGTTTCCCCATTTCCAGTAAGTGCAGCGGTTATCCCTCTCGCTCTCACTCTCTCTGTCTCCCTCCCTCCCTCTCTCTGTCTCCCTCCCTCCCTCTCTCTGTCTCCCTCCCTCCCTCTCTCTGTCTCTCTGTCTCTCACTCCCTTTATATCTGTCTCCTCGTTCTCTGTCCCCCCTTTCAATCTCCCCGACTCCCTGCCTGTCTCCCTCACTCTCTATCTCTCTTAACTCCTTGCTCCTTGTCTCAGAAACGTTGCCAGTAACTTGTTCTCTCCCCTCCTCTCTCGCTCTATCCCTCCATCTCTCTTAACTCCTCTCTCTATCTCTCAGAAAGGCAGCCAGTAACTTTCCACTGGGTCTCAGAGTAACAGGAGGAGCCTGGGTCAGATCTCCCTGCTCTGCCAGAGTCCTAGTAAAACACCTCCACCACACTGGCCCACGCTCTTATTTTCTAATAATTACAAAAGTGAGCCAGAACTCTGCTGTTTTCTTGCCCTCCTGTGCCAGAAACCATTAGCAGAACTATTTCATGACAGAATTCACTCACCGCGGGCCGGCTGGGCCGAGAGCACGACGCACGCTCCGACCAATGAGGTTACGTTCGTCAGAGAGCCTGAACGTCACCCCCTGGGGAACGCCAGATCCCAACGTACAGCCGCCGCACAAAAAAGACGAATCATTCCTGAATTATTCTACCATTTTTCATGGAATAGGAAAAAGAGAGGTTTAAATGACCTGAGCACATCTGTCGGATCATAAGTCACGTAGCACTCAGTGTGTAAGCGCAGAATTAGCCCTGGTACGGATGCTAAACATGCTAAAGCGCTTACAGGGCTCCCGTGCAGATGCTGAAGTGCTTATGGAGAAGGCGCTCACATGACGCTGCCATGTGCTTCACATGTGTGGAGCGACGGCACACTGAACAATCTAATTAGGCCATTATCAACAGTGGCTCCACAACACGGGGTGACTTGATTAAAACTTAAGAAAGTTCATAAAATCATGCAGTTCTCACATGTTTCTTTTCTTTTTACCTTTTTTAAATCACACACAGGGTGTGAAAACAAAGTCAGACTTGTGCTTGTAATGTGTTAAGAACATCAACTGCCGCTTTTAATGTGATAACAAAACTTACATGGGCTTTTATTGGTTTAGGAATGCTGCCACGCGCTTTTATTGTGTTAACAAAACTGACATGTGCTTCTATTGTGTTAAGAAGACACGCATGTGCCTTTATTGTGTTAAGAAGACGGCTGCGTTTGCAGAAGTTACAGTTGCGCTATTATTGTGCTAAGCTCGGGGCCTGCGGTGGACCGGGGAGTCTGGGTAGAAGGTGAAGGAACCTTGTCCACCTCGTGGTCCGGGCCTGGAGATGTGCCCGCCCCCCCCCCCCCCCCCCGGTGACCGCCGTGGGAGGGAGCAGCGGGTAATCCCCTGATGTTTGGGAGCTTTATGAGCCATGTTGATATTCCCGAGTCCCGGTGACTCTGCGCTGGAACGCGCTGTCAACATGTCGCAGGGTTCTTCTTTTTTCCCGGCCGAGCCTCTAAACACGAGTCCCAGAGGACGGCCGCAGAGATCCAGGATCAGAATCAGTCGGCGTATCGCTTTGGCCCACGCCGAGTGACGTCGATCTGGGCGACTTTATGAAAACAGTTTTGAAAGCGAGGCATGCATTAAAGCCATCCATCACCGTCCCTGCTTAATTACTCGTGATAGTCTGAGTACTGAACGCCGTCCCGCAGACTTTGACAAATTCACTTTATTTTCAGCCAACGGAGAATTACCCCTTCAGGGGCCCCGACCATATATGGTTAACCACGGAATGGAACCCGTGATGGATAGGATCTGCATGTGGACGCACGGTGGCTAACGACATCACAGCCTCGTCAAACACAAACAGCGGCCACTGTTGAACGCCAGCCTCACAGCATCACACTCCCTGGGTCCTCTTTGTGTGTGTCTGGTGTGTAACAGTGTGTGTGTGCGTGTGTGTGCGTGTGTGGGTATGCGCAACAGTGTGTGTTTGTGTGTTAGCGACAGTGTATGTGTGTGTGTGTGTGTGTGTGTGTGTGTGTGTGTGTGTGTGTGTGTGTGTGTGTGTGCATGCGCTTGTGTGCGTGCGTGCGTGCATGCGTACGTGTGTGTGTGTGTGTGTGTGTGCAGTCCAAAATACCGGGCATGGCGGAGAGTGTCACATGATCGGTCCAGGAATGAGCGTTACCCTCAAGCATGACATGGGTGCCAGACACACACAGGGGAAGGTATACTTAACGGGGACAGCATGTGATTTAGACGGCAGCAGGGCCGCGTATATGCTCCTTTAAGCTGCACATTAGCCGGCCTCCATGCAATAACAAGGGACCTTTTATCTGGCTATAAGGACCCCGCCGCCGCCCAGCCAAACACACACACAGACCGCCCCGTCCAGAGCCCCGCCGCCCAGCCAAACACACACACAGACCGCCCCGTCCAGAGCCCCAGCGCAGGAGTCCAGGAGGCAGGTCCGTCCTGCAGGTCCGTCCTGCAGGTCGGACCTGCAGACAGACCTGCAGGACGGACCTGCAGACAGACCTGCAGGTCTGTCCTGCAGGACGGACCTGCAGGACGGACCTGCAGACAGACCTGCAGGACGGACCTGCAGACAGACCTGCAGGTCTGTCTGCAGGTCCGTCTGCAGGCTGGCAGCTCTCCGTGTCGAGGCCCAGCCCCACAACACAGCGGGAATCTAAGAGGATGCTTTCTGTGTTCTGTGCGTTTCTTCATGGGAACCGCCCAGATGCAGAGCGGGTCCCTACAGGCTGCGGTCTGAACACCGGCCCGTCGCACTCTGAGGGGGACTCTGACTCATGAATCCAGACTCATGAATCCAGACTCATGAATCCGGACTCATGAATCCGGACTCATGAATCCAGACTCATGAATCCAGACTCATGAATCCGGACTCATGAATCCAGACTCATGAATCCAGACTCATGCACCGGTTCACTTTGAAGCCGTCGCAGCCGTCGTTAAACCCCCACGCTACAGAGTGGTTACCGTGGTTTCCCGTTGCTACAACGACTCTAATGGCTACAAGCTGTGGGATGCGGGGCTCACCTGAGTCGGTGGCGGTGACCAGCAGCAGGTGGCTGCCCCGGGCCTCCCGGTCCAGCGTCTGGGTCAGGCTGAGCTGCCCGCTGGAGGACAGGCTGAAGGCCGCCTCCTCGTTCCCGCCGCTTAGCATGTAGCTTAGCTGCCCGTTAGCACCCTGATCGTCGTCACGGGCAACCACCTGGAGGGAATCAACACAGAGCGCACAGAGACGTCAATGTCACAGAAATTATGATTAAAAACCTTCAGGTTGTTTACACAAGGGCTGATGTGCAGTACAGATGTTCTGTATACATCTGGCCCTTGCCGAGTGTAAATATTATTTCCTATTGTTTACGGAGGCGGTAATGGGCCAAGCCTCTTCACGGCTTCTTGAACGCGGCTAATGGACGCCAGAGCAGAAGACCATTAAAGGTTCCAGCGTTTAACTACCAGGTGTCTCCACCATTAGCCCTTTGTGATGTCGCTGAAGGCTACGTTTAGAAACCGTGTGCGATGGCTGATCAATATCACACCTGGTGGTAAAATAGGGGCCCTTAAAACCTGCAGGTTTCTGTTCTTCAGGTTGGTGGAAATCAGAGACTGGACTGGAAATGACGGAGGTATTCTGGTGGTGGTCTATGCCAAACTCATCCAGCCCAGGGCATACCTCGCCCACACACACACACACACACACACACACACACACACACACACACACATATCATTAGCCCCGCTAAATGCACACCAGCGCTAGCCAGCTAACCCTCTCCCGCGGGCCCAGAGACCCGCAGCCAGGCCAGGCCAGACCTGCTTGCTTCTGGGGGTTAGAGCCATGGAGCTGGACCCGGTCCCACTCACAGCTGAGGTCTCATTTCCTCATAAGGAACCAGAGCTGAAGATGGCCGAGTGGTCTTGCCTCAGGACCCAAACTCCTGAGCTGGTGTAATATATACTCGGTTTTGTAATCATAGTAATGTAGTTAAGGGCCTAATGCCCCCTAAACTGTAATTCAACTAACTTTTTTGTTTTTGTTTAATCAATTTCTAAATCCTCGCCAATCCTAAATTCCTTTAATTGAGCCGAACAAATTGCCATAATGTGCCTTTGTGTTTTTGTTTCTGTTACATATTCATGCATTAATAATGGGAAACAATAGCCCTCTGTACAACCCTCTATCTGCACTTGTTGTAATTATTATGGAAAATGTGGACGCAGTGTTTGAATAACCATTAAAATGAACATCTAGTCAGGGACTTAGAAAACACTGCCTTGTTTGTCGCCTTGACGGTTCAAGACGAGAACCTCAAATACTAGGAATTTGCATGAGATGCATGTCTAGGAAATGCATCTCTGGGTGAAAAATTGTGTGTGAGTAGGAATTCCCAAAATTTGTGGAGAATAATAAAGAAAGAATAAACGCTAAGAACAGCGGCAGTTGAGCGCCGCTCCGGCTCTCAGTTATCAATAACCATCCATCAATAACCATCCACCAATAACCATCCACCAATAACCATCCACCAATAACCATCCACCAATAACCATCCATCAATAACCATCCATCAATAACCATCCATCAATAACCATCCATCAATAACCATCCACCTGCAGGATGCTGAGTGGCAGCTGGTCCAGGTTCTCCCGGACGGCGACGGAGTAGGGCGACAGCTCGAACAGCGGCGGGCAGTCGTTGACGTCCAGCAGCACGATGTTGAGGGCGGCGCGGTCCACCCTGGGGTCGGACCCCCGGTCGGACGCCTGCACCACCAGGGAGTACGACGCCTGCGCCTCGCGGTCCAGCCTCTTCGCCACCGACACCATCCCCGTCACCGAGTCGATGCGGAACTCGGCGTTGCCGTTGCCGCCGGCGATGGAGAAGCGGATCTGCCCGTTGGTGCCCTCGTCGGCGTCGCTGGCGAACACCTGCAGCACGTCGGAGCCCGTCAGCGTGTCCTCCTGGAGCTCCACGTCGTAGATGTTCTGCGAGAAGCTGGGCGTGTTGTCGTTGACGTCCAGCACCACCACCGTCACGTCCATGCTGGAGGAGAGCGCCGGCGAGCCCTTGTCCGTGGCCACCACCGTCAGGGTGTAGTTGGAGAGCTCCTCGCGGTCCAGCTCCCCCACCAGACGCACGTCCCCGTCCACCGTCCCGATGCTGAACTTGCTGCCAAAGGGCCCGGCCAGGGAGTACTCCACGTAGCTGTTGGGCCCGCTGTCGGCGTCCCCCGCCTTGGCGGCGAACACCACCGTGTCCACCGGCGTGTTCTCACGGAGGTAGGTGACCCGCTGAGAGGTGAAGGCGGGCGGGCAGTCGTTGACGTCCAGCAGGATGACGGACACCTGCGCCGTGCTGGTGAAGCGGGCCATGGGGGGCGGGGCCAGATCCTGCACGGTGACCATGAGGTTGTAGAAGGACTGGGCCTCGCGGTCCAGGGCCCGCCGGGTGTGCAGGACCCCGTCCCGGGTGATGTTGAAGGTCCCCTGGGGGTCGCCCGAGGCCACGGTGAAGAGCAGCTGGGCGTTGACGCCTGGGGAGGAAACAACAACCGTCATCTTACTGCCTGCAAAACGGTGGCAGATGACACGTATTTATTATCGCCTATTTTTAGCAGAAAAAGGGGACAAAATGCACAGTACACACACAGGAAGGAAGTAGTTAACGTGGCCCTGGATAAACAATGACCCCAAAAAGAAGCGGTGGTCTTCAGCAGAGGGCCCTGCTGTGTGTGTTTTCCTGGTATGCACCGTTTCCTCTTGAATTGTTCCCAACATGAATCCACAACCTTTTGATTGTTAACGTGCATTTCCACAAATTGTTTGCGTGAAAACATCTGCGGCCCGGCTCCGTGTTCCTCGTCCACCGAGCGCCGCCTGCGCTCAGAAGGACAGCTTGTTATCAAGAGAAGGAAACACTACTGCCTGCGCTGTGGTGGAAACATCCCTCTCACCTCACAACACAACTCCCTGAGGACGTATCGGCCCACGGCCTCAGACCCATCGGCAGTAAACTGTCTCCTCCTGAAGCCCGCTGTGATCATCTAACCCCCCCCTCCCCCCTGGTTCCTGGGGTTAAAGGGATCTCAAATTGAGCGTTGGTAATTCCACTCAGCGAGGGCATCCATGAGGCTGCGGTCTCCCTGCCCCACTGCGTCACGTGAGGAGACAGGTACTCCTCCCACCACCACCAAGGCCACTTCCACCACCCTGTCCGTCCGCAAGGGAGACTGGAGGAGGTCAGGGGTCAAGGCTTAGGAAGCGCTAACAATGGCAGTGTTTTGTTTTGACAGCCGGCGGGGGCCAGGGTATTGGACGGAGGTCACATAGCGTGGAACGCCAGGGCTTATCGGAATCTACACTACGAGTCTCCTCTGGGAATGTAGGTCATGGTGACCGCGTTAGTCCTGCTTGAAGCGTTTACAACAGTAGCGGAGCACTACTGTATACGACCGTAGTACTATTTAATAAGTACCCTGGAGTAGAGCTGGAGCTGCTGGAATCGTACCCTCACCACACAACGGTTCCTCCGTTCTGCAGTATGTTGCTCACGTTCACTTCCAGCTTCGTTCATTTCAAACGTCACGTCATGACATTCTTAATATAGAGTATATATTACATAATCCTAATACGGTATTTAGATATATTTTAAAATTATTATTATTTTTATTTTCTAGGGCTAGGACTCATTTGTGTGCTATTTAGAGCCTAGCTTCCGGAGGCTAGCAGCAGGCTTGCTAGCCACTAGCGCTAGACACCCTAGCACTTGCTAGCATCAGGCTAGCTAGCAGCAGACTTGCTAGCCACTAGCGCTAGATCATGACACCACCCTTGCACTAGCTAGCCTCAGAGGAGCTAGCCGCTAGTGCTAGCATCACAACACCACAGTGCGACCACGCACCGTCGTCGGCGTCGCTGGCGGCGAGCGTCAGGATGCTGGCGCCGGGCGGCAGGCTCTCGGAGACGGAGCGGCTGTAGACGGAGGCGTTGAAGACGGGCGCGTTGTCGTTGACGTCCAGCACGTTGAAGTAGACGCGCACGCCGCTGGCCTGCCCGCCGCCGTCGCGCGCGCGCGCCGCCAGCACGTAGAAGCGCTGCGTCTCGTAGTCGAGGGGGCGGGTCACGTTGAAGACGCCCGTCACCGGGTTGAGCAGGAAGGTGTCGTCCTCAGCGTCCTCCTCCTCCAGGGAGTACGTCACCTCGCCGTTCACGCCCGCGTCCGAGTCGCTCGCCAAGATGGCCGCCACGATGGAGCCTGGGATGGGGGGGGGGGGGGGGGGAA
>JAOPUD010000002.1:8410442-8424187 GCA_027122715.1 Trisopterus minutus
AGAACATCACTAGTAGATATCACGAGGTAGGACTACTGAGAACATCACTAGTAGATATCACGAGGTAGGACTACTGAGAACATCACTAGTAGATATCACGAGGTAGGACTACTGAAGAACGTCCTGGTATCATGAGGTAGGACTGCTGAAGACTGTCTCTAGGTAGGTCTGTAGTCTCTAAGGTGGTCTCTAATGCCAGGCTGGGGTAGGAGGTTTGAGACGGGTAGTGTGGGGGGTCCATAGATTCAACGTCTCGCCACGTAGCATTTTTTATACCGAGCGTTCTTTTTTTACAGAACACATGACAAATTACAGCCGCTGTTCGGAAACATGGAAATTTATGCTGGCAAATGTTGACACAGACCATTATCCAATTTGAAAGTCTAATCAGAGCAAAGGGTTACGGAAGAAAAGAGCCGCCCTGATCAAAAGAAGCCTTGTGCCGACAAAGAGAATCTGTTCATTGGCCGAGCGGGAGAGCAGGGGCCTGCCAGCGCCGGCGTGGCGAGGGGGAGACTGTTACCTTGACTCGCCGCTTTACATCAAAGACACGCAGCGCTCACGCAACGGCCTCACAACAGGATGCATCACATGTTATTCCGTGCTAGGGAACGACTCAGAGCTCGCTCTGCTATAGAATGATCATAAAATAATCACGGATGTATCTTGATGAGATGAAAGAGAAAGTCATAATAAGATATGAATGTTTTGTTTTGTGCCGACAAGGCTGAGGAGAAGCTACATGTGTGTAGGACCCACCCAGTGCACCAGATACACACCTACTACACAACTACTGTAGGATGCTTCCTACTGCAGAGGGGAACATTCACAAAGAAACATATCAACAAGCACAACATGTATCATATATATATATATGTGTGTGTATATATATATATATATATATATATATATAATAACATAACATACATAAGATTACAGAAGTAACATAACAACATATGGCAGTAGCAACGTGTATCAATAACATAGCATAGCGAAGGAACATCAACATCTTGCACACAGCAGAAACATACTGTGGAAGCATGGAAGTGTGAGCAGGGACTTTATCACATCTATTAAATGTTTGATTAAAGTCTCTGTAACTTGTTCGTACCCCCCCGGGGAAAACCTCAGATATCGACCTCAATTCGCCAGCATTTTCTTGGAGGATTCGCGTAATTAGGACAGGGGTGAAGGCATGGAACATGTCCCTCCTACAGAGCAGAAGCAGGCAGTAGACCCAGCAGTAAGCAGGGTTACCAGGCTGGAGCCTAAATACTAAAGTCACTCTGAGAGCAGAGTTAAGTCAACATGGGGATGAGTGTTCTTATTAGTTTACATTGGGTTGAACATACCTCAGTCTGACATCTTTCTGACACTTCATCTTTAACAATATTTTCAGACACCGTGGATCATGTTAATGGCCTCCAAACAGACTTCCTCAACACAATAGAGGCGGCTGGGTGTTTTTTTGGGTAACAGATTTATCTGACAATAGAGATGTCTGTCAGCCTCCAGAGGAGACACAGCACCTGTCCCTTGCTTCAAAGGCTGCCCATGCATCTTGTCACTCCCTATCGCGCTCTGGGGCTGCCAGCTTTGATTGGTCTATTAACATCTGAGACAGCCAGCATGTAGCCAAGAGCAAAGCCCTCCTAACCCTCTGGACCTTGTGAACCCCTCTGAACACCTCAAATCACTCTGAAACCCTCTGAAACCTTCTCAAACCATCTAAAACCCTCTTGGACCATCTTAAAACCATCTAAAACCCTCTGGGACCTTCTTAAAACCATCTAAAACCCTCTGGGACCTTCTTAAAACCTCTGAAACCCTCAAATCACTCTAAAACTCTCTGAAACCCTCTGGACCTTCTCAAACCCTCTGAAACCATCTAAGCAGGACTACAACAGAGAGTATTAAAGCAGGACTACAACAGAGTGTATTAAAGCAGGACTACGACAGAGTGTAGTAAAGCAGGACTACAACAGAGAGTATTAAAGCAGGACTACAACAGAGAGTATTAAAGCAGGACTACGACAGAGAGTATTAAAGCAGGACTACAACAGAGAGTATTAAAGCAGGACTACGACAGAGTGTATTAAAGCAGGACTACGACAGAGAGTATTAAAGCAGGACTACGACAGAGAGTATTAAAGCAGGACTACGACAGAGTGTATTAAAGCAGGACTACGACAGAGTGTATTAAAGCAGGACTACGACAGAGTGTATTAAAGCTGGACTACGACAGAGTGTTTTAAAGCAGTGTGGGTGCAGTGCCCTCTGAGGAGGCTAGGCTATTCCTCTGGGTTTATGTGCCATGAAAATGAAAACACAAACAATGGGGCAGAAATAATTTCAGTAGCAGTCTTCAGCCAGAGGAGATGGGGAATAATGAGCGCACATCCAACAATAAAAGTGAAATAATAGCAGGATTAGCAGTGGCCCGAGCCGTCTCTGTATTATTTACTAGCTGAGAGCCCAGTAGTGCTGTAGCTGCAGATAATAGCATTGTCTTCAGCCGGGAAGCAAGACGTGGAAACGTCTCGCGCGCTCCCCCAGACAGAGACAGGAGGCATCATTAGCCAGAGGTATGCCTTCATTTCTCCACCGTTCCTTTATTTCTTCACACTACATCCTTACTTCATTTCTTTCCACTATTTCTTCACACCATCTCTTACCTTTTTTTCTTTACTTTATAATTTAAGATTATTTCATTTCTGTAGACTATTTCTTTAGTTACTATATTTCTCCAATAGAAGTTATCCACTTTATTTTTTTTCACAATATTATGCTTATTTATTAATTTCTTTACATTATTTCTGCATTTGTCCAACCTGGGCTGGATCATATGAGGTAATTAGATTTAAACTTCACCATAGTGTAGACGCAAATGTGTGTTTTACTATTTTAATCTTACTATGGATAAAGTAAAAGACTAGAAATAGAAAACCATTATAATAATAAAAAATAAAATAAATGCAACTCTATAGATGTAGCTCTATAGATGTAGCTGGACTATAACTGATCACAGGTGTAGCTCTATAGATGTAGCTGGACTATAATTGATCACAGGTGTAGCTCTATAGATGTAGCTGGACTATAACTGATCACAGGTGTAGCTCTTTAGATGTAGCTGGACTATAACTGATCATAGGTGTAGCTCTTTAGATGTAGCTGGACTATAACTGATCACAGGTGTAGCTCTATAGATGTAGCAATATAGATAGACACAGAACCCTCTTGTGGGATCGCTCTCCTGCACTCACGGTTTAACCGCTCTTAATGTCTCCGAACAGGAAACCGGATGTGACTCAGCATCCTGCACCCGGTGAGGTCTCCCCCCCAGGGGGTCTGCTGGGGCGCAGTACGACTGGGGTTAGTCTGGGATCAGGGTGAAAGGCATCAGAGCTCCACAGAACAGCCACAGAGCCGTGGCGCCTACGGCTCTGTGGCATCCAGAGGTCAGCCTCCAAGGTCAAAGTGTCTTCATTGAGGTTAGGGTTAGGGTTAGGGTTAGGGTAAGGAGCTCAGCGCCCATGAGCAGGCCAGGGTTTCGTACCATAGATACCCGTGGGTATCCATTCCTCTGAGCCGGGTGGGAGAGGCTTCGGGTCGTCAGGAGCCTCACACCTTAACGGGCTGAGGGTCTGTGAGCGTATAACCCTAGTGTAGATCATTCATACCAGTTTATTACCTGTTATGTCACCGCGCTGGGGGAGGAGGGAGAATCAGCCTGACCTAGATGGATAACCTGTATAGATAACTAACGCGGCTAAATGTATAACCTGTGCATATAACTTACCTGTGGGTATAACTAACCTGACTTGATATAAATACCCAGAGTGTTAGGGTTAGGGTTAGTAACCTGGGAATACGGTATATCACTAACCTGAGTATATATCACTAACCTGAGTATATATCACTAACCTGAGTATATTTAACTAACCCTTAAGAGTGTATAACTTACCTGGGTATATATAACTAACCTAGGTAAATATATCTAACCTGGGTATATCTAACTGGCTGGTATCTCTCTCTAACGCCATGCTCCTCCTCCTCCTCCTCCTCCTCCTCCTTGCCCGTCTGCATCGCTCAGCCCAGCGTCTCTGAAAGGGTTCCTCAGAATGTGCAGCTGCCCTGGCAGGGTGCCCGGACGTGAGGCTGTCTCTGAGTTGATCCCCTCTCCGTCTCTCTCGCTCTCGTCTCTCTCGCTCTCGTCTCTCTCGCTCTCGTCTCTCTCGCTCTCTCTCTCCTTTTCCTCTCTCTCCCTCTCCTCTGTCTCCTAACAATCTCTCCCTCTCTATCCCAATAGGATTGACGAGAGAATACAGAGAGAGAAACCAGGGACCAAAAAGAGACCAGAGAGAGAGAGAGAGACCACATATGGCGCATTTCCACTGGCAGGTCCGCTTTGTAGCCTGCTAATAAATCCAAGGAAAAAGAAGAATGTGCACATTGAACAAAGAGCAAGCAACAATGGATGACGTCCAAGAAGGACGGCAAACTTGCGCAACATTTTCTTCAATAAATAAAGTCTTCCCCGTTGTCCAGAAACACCTCGCGGGTATTCGCAGGTTTGTTTGTTATTATCTCCCCTGTCACAAGGAAGGGACGATTCTGTCGACCAATCAACGGATGGCCTTTCAGGCGTCTCAGTACCCCAACGGAGTAGTACGTGAGACGAGTACGGCTGAATACGGCTCAGTCCGGGCCACGCCCGCTTTTGGTGGGGAAACGTGCCGCACCTTTGCAGACTGAACCGACCCACAGCCTCTGGTGGAAATGCGCCAATAGAGACCAAAGAGAAAGAGACCATAAGGAGAGAGCATAGAGAGACAAAAGAGAGACCAGAGACAAGAGGATGGAGAGACATAGAGAGACAAGAGACAGACACACCAGAGAGAGACCGTAGAGAGATACCAGAGAGAGCCACCAGAGGAGAAGATTTGTATTATTAAACATCGTAAAACAACTCAATGGTACAAATACATTTTCATTTATTTCACATACATCAGATTTTTTGTTTACTTTTGAACTTTTCAGAATCTAAATGACTTTACAACAAAATGGGAACCTACCACAACTTTGTTACCGGGGAAAATATGACAGTCACTTTAAAATGGAGCCAAGCATGATCAAAAGAATGGGAGACACAATGAGACAGGACAGCTGATTGGTTCCTCGGCCAAATCCACTTCCTCTCAGAGACCAGCATCTTGGTCCAAAATGGCGGAGGATTCCAGCGCTCGCCCGGCCGCCATCGATCGAGGACTCCATTCAGAAACCTTCTGAATGTTTGATAAATAAAATATTTGTATATTTAATAATAATATATATAAATATAAATATACCATAATGTGGAGTCAATCGAGGAACAGGTTTCATATCTGATGGTCCCCAACAGAAGCCCCCCTGGTCCGGGTCTGCTTGAAGTTCCAGGATTACACATCCTTTGAGTATTGCTATGAGTTGTTCTTCAGGATGGATACAGACGAACATGGACACAATGAAGCAGGGGTACACATGTGCAAAGTACCGAACAAAGGGAGGGATGGGCACGGCTCTGCGGGGTGAGGGAGGAAGCATGGAGCAGGACTAAGGTTGAGCAATAGCTTGGATACAAATGTTCACTGTACACGGTTCAGCCAAGTCTGGGGCTCCAAACGGCCATGATTGTTTGCCTTCTTTTTTAATACATTCCCAAAAGCAGGAGGTCCTTTACTTTGAGTCTTTGTGGCGTGGATGTCCGTCGCCCCATCCTTAAATTGAAGAAGTTGTCGCCCTGGGAACGATGTGAGAACACATGTCAACTTGAATGCATTTCGGGAATCACATGACCCAGCGATTCGCTTCCTCTTCCCTCTTCGCTCCCGACGCCAGGAGGACGCTCCGTCCCGTCTGCAATAAAAATACATAATCTTCTCTGGCATCTGAATGTCCTCTTAAATCCCATCTCTAAAAAAGCGGTTACATCATCTTCATGTTGAAGCGGCGCGGGCCGGCCTGCACGTCGGCCACGTCCACGTTGGTCCCGTTGGACTTGGAGCGTGGAACGTACTCCACGTCGATGTTGTTTTTATGCTTCCCTTTGCCCCGGCTCCACACAAACAGGAGCAGGAAGCAGAACAGCACCACCCCCAGGAAGGTGAAGCAGCCCATGGCCGTCGACACCAGGATAGTCTTAAGGTCCAAGCCCAGGGTGATGTTGGCGGTGCCGTTGGCGGTGGCGTTGCCGGGGTCGGCGGGGTACTGGGTCCTGTTGGCGTAGAGCGACCCTAAGCTCTTCACCGCCAGCGAGGTCATCAGGGAGTCATTCCCCGCCGTGTTGGACGCCGTGCAGAGGTACACGCCACTGTCCTGTACCTCCGCCGACGCAATCGCCAGCGTCCCGTTGCTGTGGACGCGGACCCTCCCGTGGCTCTTGCTGGTGAGCAGGCGTCTCCGTGGCGACAGCCAGGACACGCTGGGCCGCGGGGTCCCCTCGGCAGTGCAGCGCAGCAGCGCCTGCTGGCCCTCGTCCACCGTCACCGTCTGCGTCCGGTTCTCCCGGATCTTGGGCTTGGTGCACGTCACGTAGTAGGACAGCAGCATCTCCTTGAACTCCTTGAAGGCGCGGCCGCGGATCCCCTCCGGCGTGCTGCACTCGGGCTGCGCCTCGCCGAAGAACACAAACTGACGCTTCTGTAGCAGCCACATGAGCCGGCAGTCGCACACCAGGGGGTTGTGGTCGATGAGCAGCACCTCCAGGGCCTCAGGCGCCTGGAACACGCCCTTCTCCAGGGTCTCGAGGTGGTTGTGGGACACGTTGAGGATCCGGAGCCAGCGGAGGCCCTGGAAGGCGTGGGGCTCAATGCTGGACAGCTGCGCCCCCACCAGGTGCAGCTCCCGCAGCCGCACCAGCTCCAGCAGCATCCCTGCCTCAATGTGGCGGATGCGGTTGAAGGACAGGTTGAGATGCGTCAGGAAGGGCAGGTGCTTCAGTGCCTGGGAGGGGAAGGCGGAGAGGTTGGTGTTGGTGATGAAGAGGGTGGTCAGATTGAGGCCGTGCAGAGAGTTGACCGGGACCAGGTCCAGGGAGGGCCAGTGGTCGATCTCCAGGTGCTGCAGGCGGAACAGCTTCTTGAAGGAGTAGGGGTGCAGCGAGCTGATGCTCAGGTGCCTCAGGTGGAGGCTCACCAGGTTGTGGAGGTGGGACAGAGCCTCTGTGGGCACCACGCTCAGGTTACAGCGCTCCAGAGTCAGGCTCTCCAGGCTGGAGAGTCCACTGAACGCACGGTGAGAAATGTACACCAGGTCGTTGTCCCCCACCTCCAGGAACCTCAGGTTGTGCAGGTCCTGGAACATGTAGTCCAACAGGATCACTATCTTGTTATCGCTGATATCCAGCCGGGTGAGGTTGGTCAAGCCGGCGAACACTCCGAGGGGGATCAGCTTGATGCGGTTGCTCTTGAGGCTGAGCGAGTGCATGGTGAACAGAGCGTTGAAGGCGCCTGGCTCCACGTAGCTCACGATGTTCCCGCTCAGGTCCAGCTCCTCCAGACCTGGGAAGGCAGCAAAGTCGTCGGGGTTGATCATGGTCAGCTTGTTCTTGCTGAGGTCCAGCAGCCGGGTCTCGATGGGGATGCCATCTGGGATGCTGGGCATGCGCTTGCGGTGGCAGACCACGCCTTTGCTCTGGGCGGAGCACTCGCAGCGGGACGGGCAGGCCAGGGTGGCGCAGAGGAGTACCGCCAGCAGGGCCAGACCCAGGACCAGGGGCCAGCATGAGGCCATCATGACTCTGGTCGTAGTCCACCCTGTCACGGCTCTGCGGAGAGATCAGGAGACAGGGTTAGAGCTGGTACACCTTTCTATGTTTAAAGAGACCAGAGACCCAATGATAACCCTACATATCACCTAATCCTACTAACCCCAGCCCTACATATCCTACCCTATAACAACTAAGCCTAACCCTACTAACCCTAACCCTACTAACTCTTATCCTACTATCCCTAACCATGCTATCCCAGCCCTAATAACTGGACTAGGGGTGTCCTGGACTTAGATTCTGCGTGGTCTTATCTGATGTTCCTTGGTGAGTTGTATCAGTTAATGGGGTTCTCTGCGGCTGTCTCCTGGCGAAACGCAGCAGGAAATGACCGCCTCTACAAACTAATTCACAATATGACAGAAATGTGCGTTTATGTCAGCATCTGCATCCATGCTGACTGAAAATATAAGCTACTTTGCTAGTAGCCAATATTTGCTGTCCAACATATAAACTTATATACTATAACATATGTAAACATAATACACTGTGGTTTAAAGAAAACATTCTGAATTCAGTGGGCAGTCTGTGTGCATACTGAGAGCTCTGTCTGATTACGGTATTCCCATCGTGACACAACCCTTTCAACAAAGAGACTGTACAAGCGTTTGACACATCAACACAGCGTCAATTCATCAGAGCAGCGAACATGGACTACTGAGCTACAACAGAGCTCATCTCACCAGCAGTGTACGAAACAACAGCTGCTGTAGGCACACTTTGAAGATGACTTTTTTTTGGACCATCTTTAATATTTTTGAGCGGCTGCCAAACTCTGGAAGTTTTTTCCTCATGCGTTGTATTCTGCCAGACTTACGGTCTTGAATGTGCTCTACTTAGGAAATCAAAGGATTGGATAGAGCCACTGCCATTACACAAAGGGGTTATTAAACTAACAATAAGGACGTTTATTGAAAGCGAAACAAAACATAACAGAGATTTCACACAGAAGACTTCGAGGTTCTCCTCTAGAGACCAAGCTACGCTTGAGTATCATCCAACACCCCCATCTTCCTCATGGAATGTCCCACTGCTGCTACTATACTGTGGTATCATCAAACACCCCCCTCTACCTCATGTAACGTCCCACTGCTTCACAAGCAACATGTTTCCGACACGGCGATTAGACGATTACAGACAAAATCGATTAAATGTCTTTACATCAACGATTTTAGGGGGACCCCTAATTCCAACCCTTACTATATTAACCCAACCCTACTAACCCAACCCTACTAAACCAACCCTACTCACCCCAACCCTACTAACCCAACCCTACTAACCCAACCCTACTAAACCAACCCTACTAACCCAACCCTACTAACCCAACCCTACTAACCCAACCCTACTAAACCAACCCTACTAACCCCAACCCTACTCACCCCAACCCTACTAACCCAACCCTACTAAGTTACCCAACCCTACTAAACCAACCCTACTAACCCAACCCTACTAACCCCAACCCTACTAACCCAACCCTACTAACCCCAACCCTACTAACCCCAACCCTACAAACGTAAAACCTACTAACCCCAACCCTACTAACCCAACCATACTAACCCTAACCATACTTAGCCTTACTATTCTAACCCTAACCATAATACCCTAACCATACTTACCCAACCATAGTAACCCATACCACTAACCTCTACCACTACTTACCCTACCAACCCTATTAACCTTTACACTTGCAGGCTTAGCAGCATGGAGCTCAAATAAAAACCTTCATATTCTACAATAATCAATTATAGACAATATTGCATAATGCTTTCTCACAATGAATAGTCTAAACCAACACTATGAACAAAGGTATGTATGGTATCTGTGAGACTTCTCCTCAATGGAGCTTGTGTTTTAGTGAACACCAAAGCAGAGTCAACCTGGTGAATGAAATGGTTTGTTCAGATATGCAGAGCAGCTCCTCTAAGCCCTCCCCCCCCCCAGCAGGAAGGTCCTGATCAGCACCGCGGCCCTGGAGGACAGATAACGCCTAATGGATCCTGACTCAGCAACTCTCTCAGCAGCCTGCTCTCGGCCTGGGTGCTGAGGCGGTGTGGAAACACGGATTATCACAGACAACCTATGGCTGATCACAGGCAGCTCATCCATGGGAGAAAGCCCATCGACTTTTGGAATGAAGTGTTTCTGATCCACATATTGTTGACTGTTGCTTTTACAAGCTAATTTACAAATCAATGGGAACAAACAAGACCCTTTCCTCCTCTAACGCTGCAGAGGCTCTATGGACAGGTATCGGACAAAGTCATGTCAATAAAGAGAGAGGGGAGAGCGTGTTGCTATGGGGAACAGCTTCCGCACACAGGAGCAGTACCTAGGACACAGGGTAGGGTGCTCTAGAACAGGGTAGGGTGCTCTAGACCAGGGTAGGGTGCTCTAGACCAGGGTAGGGTGCTCTAGACCAGGGTAGGGTGCTCTAGACCAGGGTAGGGTTCTCTAGACCAGGGTAGGGTGCTCTAGACCAGGGTAGGGTGCTCTAGACCAGGGTAGGGTGCTCTAGAACATAGAAGGTCTATTCAACATGGTAGGATGCCATACAACATGACATGACACACACTCAATAGAATTGTAATCAGTGTGTGAGTCTTTCAATGGTTTAATTCTGCCGAAGAGTAATTGTCACTAGCGTAATTGCACGATAAAGCTATTAAACTGTCATGTATTGAATTAATCCCTGAAGCAGGCTGCAGCAGACATGGAGGTTGGATCTGTGGAGCGGCGCTGGGATGGTGAGGAGACTCAGAGCTTTACATGAATTATGATAACAACAAGAGGAGCAGGAGGAGCATGAGGAGCAGGAGGAGCGTGAGGAGCAGGAGGAGCGTGAGGAGCAGGAGCAGCATGAGGAGCAGGATGAGCGTGAGGAGCAGGAGGAGCATGAGGAGCAGGAGGAGCGTGAGGAGCAGGAGGAGCGTGAGGAGCAGGAGGAGCGTGAGGAGCAGGAGGAGCATGAGGAGCAGGAGGAGTGTGAGGAGCAGGAGGAGTAGGAGGAGCAGGAGGAGCATGAGGAGCATGAGGAGTGTGAGGAGCAGGAGGAGTAGGAGGAGCAGGAGGAGCAGGAGGAGCGGGAGGACCAGGAGGAGCGTGAGGAGCTGGAGGAGCATGAGGAGCAGGAGGAGCGTGAGGAGCAGGAGGAGCAGGATGAGCGGCAGAGGCCAGCGGCGGCCTTCTGCCCCAGCAGGCAGCGGCCGGCCGACTCATCCAGCACTAAGCCCACTGATTACAGCGGAGGCTGCTTGATTAACTCTGACGCTCCTTTGATATTTCAGACAACACCCTGTGGCAATTACCCTAAATACCCTAACCGCAGTACCCTAACCCTAAATACCCTAACCGCAGTACCACAGTACCCTCACCCTAAATACCCTAACCGCAGTACCACAGTACCCTCACCCTAAATACCCTAACCGTAGTACCCTAACCCTAAATACCCTAACTGTAGTACCCTAACCCTAAATAGCCTAACCGTAGTACAAGTACCCTAACCCTAAATACCCTAACCGCAGTACCCTAACCCTAAATAGCCTAACCGTAGTACCACAGTACCCTAACCCTAAATACCCTAACCGTAGTACAAGTACCCTAACCCTAAATACCCTAACCGTAGTACCCTAACCCTAAATACCCTAACCGTAGTACAAGTACCCTAACCCTAAATACCCTAACCGTAGTAACGCAGTACCCTCACCCTAAATACCCTAACCGTAGTACAAGTACCCTAACCCTAAATACCCTAACCGTAGTACAAGTACCCTAACCCTAAATACCCTAACCTGTTACCCTAACCCAAGAACTCTCTAACCCTAACCCTAACTCTAGCTCTCAAATTTCTTACAAAAGAAGCCGTGCAGAGTTCCTACATCTACAAGGTATTCATTTGGTAATTAATATTAATGAGCCTGTATTTAGTAACAGTATGCTGATGAACGGTATGATAATCTATAAATCAATCCGTGATGATATAAATACGACTTATCACTAGTGCATCAAACAACTACGGTAGCAATACTATTAAGTATTATCTGCTAATAATGTTACGATATAGTAATACGAACATTCGATCCTATCGTTATGAGTCGTAGTGTTTCCTGCCTCCAAACTTAAGTTTTCCATTGTGTTTACTATCAGCTCTACTCACATCATCTTCAATGGAACTAGTTTGTGTAAATGTTCCTGGAATAGACACAGTTCAGAACAATGTGGAGCCAGGATCTCAGCCTAACAAGTCACACCACTGAATCACCACGAGGCTGCAGGCAGATGAGCAGAGCTTCTGCCTCCCAGCCCAGCCCTCCTCCTCATGACAAACACACAAATAGGCCACCATTGTCTGTTTGGTTGGAGTGAACAAAATGAAATGCTGCAATGTGTGGTGCTGGACGCAGGAATGCACATATGGATGAGAGTCATTACTGAGACAGACTCGATAGACTGAACACAGAGCGTGGTCATGTTTTAACAAGACTCTAGAGACTCTATAGACCTTAGAGCCCACACGGAACATAGACCTGTACGTTTACATTTACATTTACATTCAGGGCATTGAGCAGACGCTTTTATCCAAAGCAACTTACAAAAATTTGATTTGTCAGAAGAAAGAGAAACAACAATATATCTCTGTGGGTACAGTAAGGATGTTTATAGAACCAAGTGCCAAGCACTAACCATCACTAGGTTAGCCCATTCCCTGTATACACTAACCATCACTAGGTTAACCCATTCCCCGTGTACACTAACCATCACTAGGTTAACCCATCCCCCGTATACAACAAAGATAGCTAGGATAAGATGCTACACAATGCTAAGTACTATTTTAAGTGCAAGGATGAACAACATTTAATAAGTGTCTACTTTAAGTGTGTACATTAATTACCTGTGTATGGTTATGTTTTAACAAGACAGACTCTATAGACTACAGACCTCAGACTGTGTTATGGCATGATAATGTTTTAACAAGATATCCAAGAAAGACTTCTACACACTTTAAATGAAACCGTATTACGACATAATAATGTTTTAACAAGATAGTCAAAACGGGGACAGCATGTGTTAATCACATGTGTCTCACCTCCTCACCTCCTCTCCACTTTCCTCCCACCTCCTCTATCCCCTCCTCCATCCTCCCCTCCTCTCCTCCATCCTCTCCTCCTCCCTCCTCCCCTCCTCTCCTCCCTTCTCCCCTCTCCTCCTCTATGTTCTTCTGTGACCTGCTAAACGACGAGTCTGTTTTAAGACGCCATGTACTGAGCTACACTATTTCTGACAGTCGATGCAGCGTCAGTTTTAAGGACACTTTGGGAATTATTCATAAAGGCAGCCGCCCCCGCTCCAGAGGAACTCTTATTTTCTCTGTCTGGGGTCATGAGAACCACGGTCCACTTGATGGTTATCTCTTCAACTAATCAATATCTCAACCTCTGCCCTACAATAACACTGGAACCGTACCATTACGCCTGTAGGCTATACTCTCCCAGGAAAGTGATTCTAGTCTCAGATAAGCATCATGAATCTATCGTGAGCTACAGGGTTGATCCAGAGCCCTGACACCGGCCCTCTTTATTAACACAAACGCCGCTCAATGTTTTAATAATGACAGAAGTCTCTCCTGCTGTTTCTACCTTTGTTTCTTGTGCTTCGATAGGATGTCCACAAACAGCAGATGATTAGTGTTAGTAGGGTTATGGGCTGTGTGTGGACATCATATACAAACACCAAAAATGTATGTAGAAAAAGCAATCGTGGGCTTAATATCTAAATATTGTCATGTCTCCCCGGCAACAACGACCCAGAATGGATGCAGAACGGTGGACGAAGATGATGATTAGAATCAAACGATACGAATCACAGCCCGGACCGTAGGACACCTGCAACCGACCAATCAGAGAAGAGTGTGTCTGAGCGGGGTCAGAGGGACAGAGTGTGGGGG
>JAOPUD010000002.1:8849614-8862368 GCA_027122715.1 Trisopterus minutus
CCTGCTCACCGGGTCCTGCTCACCTGGTCCTGCACACCTGGTCCTGCTCACCTGGTCCTGCTCACCTGGTCCTGCTCACCTGGTCCTGCTCACCGGGTCCTGCTCACCTGGTCCTGCACACCTGGTCCTGCTCACCTGGTCCTGCTCACCTGGTCCTGCTCGCCTGGTTCAGCTTGCCTGGTTCTGCTAGCTGTGTTAGGCCAGTCTGGTTCTGCTAACCCAGACTTTGGCTGTCGGTGGATATTTGTGAATTTTATTTTAATTACCGTCTGGAAGACGTCGGTTCAGGAGCGATTCAGCGTTTTTCCTGACACAATTCCCCGTTTCAAGGCCAAATCCATCAGCTGCTACGTCTCACTCTCCGACACATTAGCATAAGACTGTCATAACCACGGCAGATTGGTTCTCTGGATCCAAATGAGCTGCTGGAGACATGCGGAGGTCATGCTTCGGTTCCTGGAGAGAAGGCAGCAGAGGAAAGGCTATGTTTAAAACATGAGCCGGGTCTATTGGTGGAGGGGGGAAGGTTGTATAAATCCACAGCGCAGTAAGACAATACTACATTTATAGTCAATAGAATCCTCTGTGGCGCCCCTAGTGCCCTAAGTCCTCCCAGGACCAGGTCTTAGGACGCCCCCTAACTCTGAGCCTCTTCAGGAGAACCCCCCCACCCCAAGGGAGGGAACCTTCTGAAGGGGTTTGACTCCTGAGAAGGAACACAGTGTGTCTGGCTCCTAAGGAACCTAAACAAAGTGTTTGAATCCTAAGGAGCCTCAACAAAGTGTGTCTGACTCCAAAGGAACCTTAACTTCCTCCGTGTGTCTCCAGGTGATCCTGGAGTGGCCGACGGACCTGGCCGTGAGCCCCATGGACAACTCTCTGTACGTGCTGGACAGCAACATCGTGCTGCGCATCACGGAGGCGGGCCAGGTGAGCATCGCGGCTGGGCGGCCCCTCCACTGCCCGCTGTCTGGGGGCGAGCCCCGCCCAGGCGCCGGCCAGCGGGCGCGGCTCAGCACCCTCGAGAACGCCGTGTCGCTGGCCGTGTCGTACCACGGTGACTTCTACGTCGCCGAGACGGACGAGCGGCGCTTCAGCCGGATCCGCCGCGTGTCGGTGGGCGGAGAGATCACGCACCTGGCCGGCGCCGCCTCCGACTGCGACTGCAAGAACGACGCCAACTGTGACTGCTACCAGAGCGGGGACGGCTACGCCAAGGACGCGCGGCTCAACGGGCCGTCCTCGCTGGTGGCGGCACCAGACGGCACGCTGTACGTGGCCGACCTGGGGAACATCCGGATCCGGGCGGTCTCCAGGAACGGGCCCACCCTGGGCTCCACGGCCAGCACCTACGAGGTGGCGTCCCCGGACGTCCAGGAGCTGTACGTGTTCGACCTGAACGGGACGCACCAGCACACAGCCAGCCTGCTCACCGGCGAGCCCAAGTTCTCCTTCAGCTACAGCACCGACAACGACGTCACCGCCGTCACCGACAGCAACGGCAACACCCTGAGGATCCGGCGGGACCCAAACCGCATGCCGGTGCGGATCGTTGCCCCCGACAACCAGGTGATCTGGCTGGCAATGGGCACCAACGGGGGGCTGAAGACACTGACCGCCCAGGGCATGGAGCTGGTGCTGCTCACCTACCACGGCAACAACGGCCTCCTGGCAACCAAGACCTCCGAGATCGGCTGGACCACCTTCTACGAGTAAGCATGACCTTGTTACGTTACACCAATGGGAGGGGCTTCTCTCTCCACCAATCGGCTCTTTTCTGCTCCTACTTGCTGGTTCAGCTGGTTGAGTTATGTGCCTGAGTTCCATTAGATGGTTCTTATGTTCAGGGCGCTGGTCCCGCTGTTTCAGGCACGTACTTCTGTTTCTGAAGGCGTAACCGGGTCACCAAGGTGACCTGTCTGACAGCCGTTGTCACAACTTTGTGTTCTGTCTGGGAATGTTTAATTATAGAGGGGGGGGCACTAAGAGAAGTGTTTAGCCAACATGAGGATGACACACTAATCAACCCCAAGGCTGAATTCATACAGAGGAGGTCTTCTTTAAATCCTAAAAGTGGTCATTGTTGAAACGAATCACAGTCTGTTGCATTTACATTTACATTGAGGGCATTCAGCAGACGCTTTTATCCAAAGCGACCGACAACAAGGCGGCCGCAAGGCTCCCTTCAATCGCGCTCCAGCATGTTTATGGTTCAGAAAAGGTTAAGTAGGAAAGGTTCTGTAGAAAAGGACATTTAAACGGCAGCAGGGTGAACGGCGACTCTCGACAGACGGTCTTGAAAAGCAAAGTGCTCCAATTGGAAAGGAGTTTTTTTCCACATTTCAAATTTCTGCAATTTTCCTTCCCTGGTCTCCAACAGCTACGACAGCGAAGGGAGGCTCATGAACGTGACGTTCCCCACGGGAACGGTGAATAACTTGTACACCGACTTGAACAGCGCGCTCACAGTGGACATCGAGAGCTCCCTGACGGACGAGGAAATCAGCATAACGACCAACACGTCCACGCTGCGAGCCTTCTACACGCTCACTCAAGGTGAGGCTTCGTCGGCTCTCAGGGATGAGCAGTTCTTTGAAGTGCTGTCATTCCACCCGCGGCGTGTTTGGTCTGTTCCCACTGCAGCAGACGCTGCAGAACGCGTGTCCTCGCCCGCCGCTGACCCAGTTCAATTTCAGAGACACGTTGGGCTGTTTCACATCAGGGATATTATGTGACTCTCCATACATTTCAATGTTGATTTGTACGTCACTTTAAGTACAAAAACCTGTCTCAGACCCCGTGTGGACATCCAGACTGACGCAATGCAGCCATTTTGAGAGGTTATCTGTCAGTGTTGGGCTCAGGGTGGAGTTCAGTGGGGTAGGGTCATGTATCAGGACTCTGTAGATCACCGGCACCTCAGTACAGCACACCCTGCCTCGTCCCGTTATCTGGAATCAGGAATTCTCTATCATCTCCTTAGTTAACATCTAAATGTCTGCTGGTTTTACATCACTACAACAAATTCAAGAGAAGAGGGAAGAATATATTTTTGAACTACATTAAAAGATATGATTTTAACTGAATAAAAGCAAAGATCATGCCATTTTTCAATAAGAATCTCCTCCTTGATTCAGTTTGATCATTGCATGCTTGTTGTATTTATTCAACCGCTTTTTATTCAGTGAACGTCTGATTCCGTTTAAAGCCTAAAGTTATCTCTGCCTGGTTAGATATGCATACGACATCATGTTACTGGTCCCACTGGGGGAGAGCTTCACAGAGCTACTTCTACTCGTTCTGTTCTATTGGTTTTGCTGGGTTGTATCTAATGGGGTTCCATCCCACTGCTCCTCCAGACCAGTGTAGGAGCAGCTACCAGGTGGGCTTCGACAACTCCCTGAGGATCTCCTACGCCAACGGGATGGACACCCACTACCAGACGGAGCCGCACATCCTGGCGGGCGCGGCCAACCCCACCGTGGCGCGCCGCAACATGAGCCTCCCCGGGGACACCGGCCAGAACCTGGTGGAGTGGCGCTTCCGCAAGGAGCAGAGCCGCGGGAAGGTCATCGTGTTCGGACGCAAACTCAGGGTACGTCCTCCCTGGCCTCCAGGTCATCGTGTTCTGACCCGTGGTCCCCAGACCACATCCCCCCTGGTCTCAACGGCCCAGTACCAACACTCGGTTCTGTTCGGGTACGGTTTAGAAACGGTCCGGTTTGGCACACGGACAGCGGTACCTCGTCGCTGACACTGACCTGCTCCAGGCAGCCCCAGATAGCCTCAGACAGATCTGGAAAAATGGCTCTGGATGGAAAGTTCTAGAGGGAAAGATCTGGAAGATCAGAACTATCTAGATGATCAGAGCTAGAATTACAGATCTAAATGGACAGATCTTGGCCCCAGGCAGATCTAGGTGGACAGATCTGGATAGATCTTGGCTCCAGACACCCATACTAAACCTCCCACCCACTGCTACTTAATGTTCACTGCTACAAGACCCCTGGGCCAGGTGAGGCTAGGTGAGGGGGCTTAAACCAGACGTCATCAACACTCTCCTCAACACCCCAGTCCACCTTAACCCTAGCCCAGCCTAACCCTAGCTCAACCTAACCCTAGCCTAACCTAACCCCAGCCTGACCTAACCCTAGCCTTACCTAACCCTAGCCTAACCTAACCCTAGCCCACCCTAACCCTAGCCTGACCTTACCCTAGCCTGACCTAGCTCACCCTAACCCTAGCCTGAACTAACCCTAGCCTGACCTAGCTCACCCTAACCCTAGTTACCCTAACCCTAGCCTGACCTAACCCTAGCCTGACCTAACCCTAGCCTGACCTAACCCTAGCCTGTCCTAACCCTAGCCTGACCTAACCCTAGCCTGACCTAACCCTAGCCCACCCTAACCCTAGTTCACCCTAACCCTAGTTCACCCTAACCCTAGCCCACCCTAACCCTAGTCCACCCTAACCCTAGTCCACCCTAACCCTAGCCCCCCCTCCCCCCCACCAGGTCAACGGTCGGAACATCCTGTCCGTGGACTATGACCGCACGCTGCGGACGGAGAAGATCTACGACGACCACAGGAAGTTCCTGCTGAAGATCATCTACGACGCCACGGGGCAGCCGGTGGTGTGGGTGCCCAGCAGCAAGCTGCTGCCCGTCAACGTCAGCCGCAGCAGCAGCGGCCAGGTCACCGTCCTGCAGAGGGGGCCCACGGTGGAGCGGGTGGAGTACGACGCCCAGGGACGCCTGGTCTCCAGGGTGTTTGCTGACGGACGCACCTGGAGCTACACCTACCTGGAGAAGGTGAGCACCACCCACCTGGAGAAGGTGAGCACCACCTACCTGGAGAAGGTGAGCACCACCTACCTGGAGAAGGTGAGCACCACCCACCTGGAGAAGGTGAGCACCACCCACCTGGAGAAGGTGAGCACCACCTACCTGGAGAAGGTGAGCACCACCCACCTGGAGAAGGTGGGTGGTGCTCACACAAGTCAGAGGTCAAACAAATTCAAGAAGAATTTGGAGTCAATGCTTCTATAGGCTTAGCAAGGGGGAAAGAAAATAGGAAATGGTATCCTCAAAGCACCTCCATCAGTCTGTTGTTCTGTGTCCTTCCGTCACCGCTGGGCTAGTGCTGGCTAGCAGCAGGGTTAGCAGCAGGGTTAGCAGCAGGGCTAGCAGCAGGGCTAGTGCTGGCTAGCAGCAGGGTTAGCATGAGCGAAGGGCCTGCAGGGGCTTTCGTCAGCCCCAGTTAGCTGCTGTGTGTTTAGCATTAGGCTAGTGATTAGCATGAGGACTCCTCCACCCAGGATGACCGCCACAAGCCTAATAGCATAATGATAATAAAACACATTAGCACGACTTTCAGAAGGAGAAACAAATCATTGTTAGCAGCAGATAATGATGTTTTTTAAATGAACAAGTGACTATGGTAACGATTAATCAGGCCCCAAGCAGGTTAGTCAGCCGGCAGTTCAATACACTGAATAATTCAAAGGCTTTAGAATCCATTATTATTTCATCAGCATTCACTTTAAACGTATCTCTCTAAGATTGCTTTACGGTGGCTGTTTTTAACCTGGATCGCCTCTCTCTCTTCCTCTATAATACCATCAAATGCTCTCTCTCTCGCTCATGCTGTCCATACCCTCTCTCTCTCTTTCTCATGCTGTCCATACCCTCTCTCTCTATCTCTCTCTTTCTCATGCTGTCCATACCCTCTCTCCCTCTCCCTCTCCCTCTCCCTCTCTCTCTCTCTCTCTCTCTCTCCCCAGTCCCTGGTGCTGTTGCTCCACAGCCAGCGTCAGTACATCTTCGTGTTTGACTCCCTGGACCGGCTCTCTGCGGTCACCATGCCCAGCGTGGCTCGCTACTCCATGCAGACGCTACGCTCGGTGGGCTACTACCGCAACCTGTACCACCCCCCGGAGAGCAACGCCTCCGTGGCCGTGGACTACAGCGAGGACGGCCTGCTGCTGAGGGTGGCCCACCTGGGCACGGGGCGCCGCGTGCTCTACCGCTACCGCCGCCTCAACAAGCTGTCGGAGATCCTGTACGACTCCACGCGCGTCAGCTTCACCTACGACGAGACGGCGGGCGTGCTGAAGACGGTCAACCTGCAGAACGAGGGCTTCATCTGCTCCATCCGCTACCGGCAGGTGGGCCCGCTGGTGGACCGGCAGATCTTCCGCTTCAGCGAGGACGGCATGGTGAACGCCCGCTTCGACTACACCTACGACAGCAGCCTGCGGGTCACCAGCGTGCAGGGCGTCATCAACGAGACGCCGCTGCCCATCGACCTCTACCAGTTCGACGACATCTCGGGGAAGATCGAGCAGTTCGGCAAGTTCGGCGTCATCTACTACGACATCAACCAGATCATCTCCACCGCCGTCATGACCTACACCAAGCACTTCGACGCGCACGGCCGCATCAAGGAGATCCAGTACGAGATCTTCCGCTCCCTGATGTACTGGATCACCTTCCAGTACGACGACGTGGGCCGCGTCATCCGCCGCGAGATCAAGATCGGCCCGTTCGCCAACACCACGCAGTACGCCTACGAGTACGACGTGGACGGCCAGCTGCAGGCCGTGTACCTCAACGAGAAGGCCACCTGGCGCTACACCTACGACCTCAACGGGAACCTGCACCTGCTCAACCCCGGGAACAGCGCCCGGCTGCTGCCGCTGCGCTACGACCTGCGCGACCGCATCACGCGGCTGGGCGACGTGCAGTACCGCCTGGACGAGGACGGCTTCCTGCGCCAGCGCGGCGCCGACATCTTTGAGTACAACTCCAAGGGGCTGCTGGTGCGCGTGTACAGCAAGGCGGGCGCCTGGAGCGTGGTGTACCGCTACGACGGGCTGGGCCGCCGCGTCTCCACCAAGACCTCCGCCGGCCCCCACCTGCAGTACTTCTACGCCGACCTCAGCTACCCGGCGCGCATCACGCACGTCTACAACCACTCCAGCTCGGAGATCACCTCGCTGTACTACGACCTGCAGGGCCACCTGTTCGCCATGGAGATCAGCAGCGGCGAGGAGTTCTACATCGCCTGCGACAACACGGGCACGCCGCTGGCCGTGTTCACCAGCAACGGGCTGCTGGTGAAGCAGCTCCAGTACACCGCCTACGGCGAGGTCTACTTCGACTCCAACCCCGACTTCCAGCTGGTGCTGGGCTTCCACGGCGGCCTGTACGACCCCCTCACCAAGCTGCTGCACTTCGGGGAGCGGGACTACGACATCATGCCGGGCCGCTGGACCGTCCCCGACATCAGCACCTGGCAGCGGGTCAGCAAGGAGCCCGTGCCCTTCAACCTCTACATGTTCCAGAGCAACAACCCCATCAGCAAGGTGCTGGAGCTGCGGGAGTACGTGGCCGGTGAGGAACCCCCACAGTCACATGACAGCACGTCACATGCCAGCACGTCACATGACC
The DNA here is from genome assembly GCA_027122715.1 of Trisopterus minutus. NCBI lineage: Eukaryota > Metazoa > Chordata > Actinopteri > Gadiformes > Gadidae > Trisopterus > Trisopterus minutus. The sequence continues at coordinate 8,857,065 of JAOPUD010000002.1, forward strand.
ACAAGTCACATGCCAGCACGTCACATGACATGTGAACCCCACACCACACGTCACATGACGTGTGTTCTCCATGTGCCCGAGGCCTGCAGCAGTGCTCAACATCAAAGCTCCTGTTTTGGGTTGTAAATATCACCTAACTTATTCTGAGTCAGTGTGTTGGTCTCGCGCCCGAACGTTGTAAACTCCCAGGGGGAAACCGTGCAGGAGAGCAAGTGTGAATACAGAACAGCTTCCGCGACAACGCTCAAACGGGTCTTTGTGTTGCAGATGTGAACAGCTGGCTGGTGACCTTTGGGTTCCACCTCCACAACACCATCCCCGGATTCCCGGTGCCAAAGTTCGACCTCAGCGTGCCGTCCTACGAGCTGAAGAAGAGCCAGCTCTGGGACGACCTGCCGGTCAGTACCCAGAAACACCTCACACACCAGATGGTGTGGAGACATGCAGAGATAGAGAGAGATGTTGTGTAGACATGCAGAGATAGAGAGAGATGTTGTGTAGACATGCAGAGATAGAGATGTTGTGCAGACATGTAGAGAGATGTAGAAATGCTGTGTAGACATGTAGAGATGTTGTGCAGACATGTAGAGAGATGTAGAAATGCTGTGTAGACATGTAGAGATGTAGAAATGCTGTGTAGACATGTAGAGATGTTGTGTCGACATGTAGAGAGATGTAGTGATGTTGTGTAGACATGTAGAGAGATGTACGGATGTTGTGTAGACACACAAAGACAAGGTTAGCTCTTGTTTAGAGATGTTGTTGAGGGATGGGAAAAGATGTTGAGCTGCTTTTTAGATCTAAGATCCTTCTAGATTGTATCTGCTCCGGCGGTCCGCCAGTCTGCAGACAGCAGACGTGGTGTTGTGCTCAGTGCTAACCCCTCCCTCCCCCAGGCCATCTCGGGGGTCCAGCGGGAGGTGAACCGGCAGGCCGTGTCGCTGCTGTCCTTCGAGCGGCTGCCCGAGGTGCGCTACGCCCGGGGCCGGCGCGGGGAGAAGCCCTGGCTCTGGTTCTCGGCGCCCTCCTCCCCCATCGGCCGCGGCGTCATGTTCGCCGTGTACAAGGGCAGCGTGCACACGCACGCGCTCAACGTGGCGGGCGAGGACTGCGTGAAGGTGGCCTCCATCCTGAACAACGCCTTCTACCTGGAGGACCTCCACTTCACCCTGGAGGGCCGGGACACCCACTACCTGGTGAAGCCCGGCCTGCCCGACGCCGACCTGGCCGCCCTGCACCTGACCAGCGGCCACCGCACGCTGGAGAACGGCGTGAACGTCAGCGTGAGCCAGTCCACCACCGTGCTGGACGGACGCACGCGCCGCTTCGCCGACGTGGAGGTGCGGCGGGGCCCGCTGGCGCTGCACGTGCGCTACGGCTCCACGGTGGACGAGGAGAAGGGCCGCGTGGTGGAGCTGGCCCGCCAGGCGGCGCTGGCGGGGGCGTGGGCGCGGGAGCAGCGGCGGGTGAGGGAGGGGGAGGAGGGGGCGCGGCCCTGGACCGAGGGGGAGAAGAGGCAGCTCCTCAGCGGCGGGAAGGTGCTGGGCTACGACGGCTACTTCGTGCTCTCCATCGAGCAGTACCCCGAGCTGGCAGACAGCGCCAACAACATCCACTTCCTCAGGCAGAGCGAGATCGGGAAGAGGAGGTAACAGAGAGGAGGAGGAGGAGGAGCACGGGGCCTCCAGGAGAGGAGGAGGAGGAGCACGGGGCCTCCAAGAGAGGAGGAGGAGGAGGAGGAGGACAGGGCCTCCAGTAGAGGAGGAGGAGGAGGAGGAGCACAGGGCCTCCAAGAGAGGAGGAGGAGGAGCACAGGGCCTCCAGGAGAGGAGGAGGAGGAGGAGGAGCACAGGGCCTCCAGTAGAGGAGAAGGAGGAGCACAGGGCCTCCAGGAGAGGAGGAGGAGGAGGAGGAGCACAGGGCCTCCAGGAGAGGAGGAGGAGGCGCACAGGACCTCCAAGAGAGGAGGAGGAAGACAAGGTGGTGGATGGGGAGGAGGTTAGAAATCAGCAAGAAGAGAGGAGGAGGAGAAGAAGGGAGAAGGGGGCTGGAGGTGAAGGAGGAGGAGGAGATGGAGGAGGGGTGAGGGAGGAGGTAAAGGAGGAGGAGAGGCAGAGATGGAGGAGGGGTGAGGGAGGAGGTGAAGGAGGAGGAGGAGATGGAGGAGGGGTGAGGGAGGAGGAGGAGAGGCAGAGGAGGAGGAGGGGTGAGGGAGGAGGTAAAGGAGGAGGAGGAGATGGAGGAGGGGTGTGTTTTGTAAAGTCCTTACGTTGGAGCAGTGCTGTGCATTGTTCCAGAGACACAGGAGTCTGAACACTGTAACCACACGCATGTACCTGGAGCTCCGCCGAGCCACCAGCTCACTGGACCAGCTCACTGGAGCGACCAGCTCACTGGGGCCACCAGTTCACTGGACCAGTTCACTGGACCAGCTCACTGGAGCCACCAGCTCACTGGACCAGTTCACTGGAGCCACCAGTTCACTGGAGCCACCAGCTCACTGGACCAGTTCACTGGAGCCACCAGATTACTGGACCAGCTCATTGGAGCGACCAGTTCACTGGAGCCACCAGTTCCTGGACCAGCTCACTGGAGCGACCAGTTCACTGGACCAGCTCACTGGAGTGACCAGTTCACTGGAGCCACCAGTTCATTGGACCAGCTCACTGGACCAGCTCACTGGAGCGACCAGCTCACTGGACCAGCTCACTGGAGCGACCAGTTCACTGGAGCGACCAGCTCACTGGACCAGCTCACTGGAGCGACCAGCTCACTGGACCAGTTCACTGGAGCAACCAGCTCACTGGACCAGCTCACTGGACCAGTTCACTGGAGCCACCAGTTCCTGGACCAGTTCACTGGAGCAACCAGCTCACTGGACCAGCTCACTGGAGCGACCAGCTCACTGGAGCGACCAGCTCACTGGACCAGCTCACTGGAGCGACCAGCTCACTGGAGCAGCTCAGAGAAACCAGCCAGAGAACCAGACTCTCTAGAACACTGAGACCAGAGATTAAACAATGTTTTTATGTTTCTTGTTTTAATGGATAACAAAAAAAAAGACGTAATATTTAACGGAGGAAAAGCGATGTTTACATGATGCATCTCCACACGGCCCTCACCTGCCACTCACCTGATCAGCACTGTAAAGCCTTCTGTAAAGCGGTCAAACCCTGCGTAGCGAAGACGGCGCCTCCATGTTTATTTAACCGTCGCCATGGCGTCCGCGAGCACAGGGACACAATGTGTTGTAAATTATGCAAATGAGTTGTGTGTTTCCTTTTCCTTTGATGAGCTGTGTGTACCGTCATATAAACATACTTTATGTTGTGTTTCTACATCCAATAAAGAACGACCAATTTCACCCCCGTGTCCCTCCATCCCGCCCACGAAACACCTGACGGGGGTCAGCTGGTCGCTCGGTCACCTGATCAGCTGGTCACCTGACCAGCTGATCACCTGACCAGCTGATCACCTGTGCGGCTGACCACCTGGTCACCTGACCAGCTGACGCTCCTGTGTGTGTGCAGCGAGGGGTGGGACGTTGCTCCCACTAAATGTACTGTTTACGGGGCAGGGCGACTTATGACCTCGCCGTCTGAATGTTTCATGGACACAAATATTTCATGAAGGCGCTTCACATGAACACGGCTCAGTCGCTCCAAATATAGAACCGCGCTCCAGATTTCAAGTGTCGACGACAAGAAGACCTCATCCGTCTTAGTCTGGAAGGTTCTCCACTTCTCTGCTTTATTGTTGTTCTTACCAGAGGACTGTTTTTAGTGTAGTAAAGTTCTTAACTTATTTAATACAGTGTTCCTTTGAGTGTAAGTGATTAAATTATCAAACACGAAAGGTAACATAGTGTTCTTTCTTTATTTAAATAGTGTCTACTTTGATTACTTTAATATCGTTGTATTTATATGCATTATTAAACCTTATTATTTTAGGTTATTTCTAATAGGGTTCTGTATATTTTTTAATATAGGCTATATGAAATATATATTATTTAAAATGTAGTTTATTGTAGTTAAACGTTCTAATTATCATATTTTAACACACATAAATTTATGTTCGTCAGTAGGCCTTGAGTTATTTATGTTACACAGAATTATTTTGAATGCAATAATTCAACAGTGTTGAATTATTAGGACAGTGTAATCTCTACCTAAGCCCGTGGTGTTGGTTCTGTCTCGCCGTAGTGTTTAGTGTCCTCACAGGAGGTCCTAACGACGTTACAGAGCAGAGTCGTGTTCTGCAGCACGATGCCGCTGACGGCTCAGAGACGCTGCAGAGGAAGACCCGCGGGACGGGAAGAGAGGACAACATGACAGTAAACCCTCACTCGATCGCAGGCTTTCTGTTGATTTAATTCGATACAGATTATGGTATTTAATTCGTGTAATTACGTCCTTTGATTGGATGATGGAGATGAGGGTGGTGATTATTACGAGGCCTTTGTTATTCTCCATAAAGGAGAGGCAGAGTTCCTCCGGAACAGCGGCTGGATGGTGGGTCTCCGGCGCCCTCTAGCGGCGCCCCCCGGACAGAAGATGAGGATGATAATAATAACGCGCTAACAATGTGTAACTTTAAAGGTCCCATGACGTGCCACCAGGTGTGAGTGTGATCAGCCGTTACAAGCTGTTTTGAAAATCTGGCTCTTATGACAACACAAGTGGGCGCGTCCACCTAGATGTGTGCTGGATGGATCATTGGACCAGCCTACCCGGTGGACTGTAGCAGACGTAGCTCATCTAGGGTGGCGTGTCATTGGACCTTTAAGGTATGTTTAAGGTACGTTGACTTCATCGTGTTTATTTACTCTGGCTCCCCCGCTGACACATGGCCACGCCCCCTGGCCCTCCCCGGCTGACACAGGCCACGCCCCCTGGCCCTCCCCGGCTGACACATGGCCACGCCCCCTCGCCCACCCCGGCTGACACAGGCCACGCCCCCTGGCACATGGCGCTCCTCCTCCTTCGTTCCTTTAGTGTTTGAGAAGTGAAAAGCAAAAAGAGGCGTGGCAGTTATTTTCGTGAAACAACGAAAACTCAGCTTACCTGGAACCGCCGTTTACAGGAGCCGGTCCCACCGTTTACAGGAGCCGGTCCCACCGTTTACAGGAGCCGGTCCCACCGTTTACAGGAGCCGGTCCCAGCGTTTACAGGAGCCGGTCCCAGCGTTTACAGGAGCCGGTCCCACCGTTTACAGGAGCCGGTCCCAGCGTTTACAGGAGCCGGTCCCACCGTTTACAGGAGCCGGTCCCACCGTTTACAGGAGCCGGTCCCAGCGTTTACAGGA
>JAOPUD010000002.1:9140845-9152578 GCA_027122715.1 Trisopterus minutus
GTGAAACAGCGCCCCCCTGTGGTTCAGTGAAACAGCGCCCCCCTGTGGTTCAGTGAAACAGCGCCCCCCTGTGGTTCGCCGCCGCTAGACACTCTGAATGGCGGTAAAGTGCGTTTCCACTGAGTCCCTGAAGCATCATTCACTCACAACCTGTTTTGTGTCTTCAAAATTATTCACTCGCCCAAATTCATCCATCATTGTATTGTACAAAAGAAAGGAGAACACTTCAAACAGTCTGGCCCCCCCCCCCAGTCCACCAAGGCACCGCGGCACATTACACACACACCTGCAGATACCCCCCCCCCCGAAGGGTGGGCGCCTTCTGTCAGTACATGTAAACAAACACACGCACCCCCTCCCCCACTCACACCTCCTCCTTAGAGACACCAGCTCCTCCCTCTACCCTAACACCACCTCCTTAGAGACACCAGCTCCTCCCTCACCCCTAACACCACCTCCTTAGAGACTCCAGCTCCTCCCTCACCCTGAGGAGTGTTTGACTCCTTCAGTCTTCCTGTACTGGGCTTTCTGACAGCAGCTCATTACCTCAGAGTTACTGGTCCAGCTCTGGTGCTGTGAGGCAGGAAGCCCTCCAGCCCACACAGAACTCATCTGCAACCACATCAGACCCGTTTACAGTCTGAACGTGAGCATAAAAGGTCTGCTAAATGTTTCAGTCCACTGAGGGGGGCCACGGGTTCCGTCTGTCTTTCTGATCCGGGAAGCTCTGCTCTAGAGCAGCCACAAGGCTCAGAGCAGCAGACCAGTCTGCTCTAGAGCAGGAGGAGACTTCAGGAAGCAGACATCATTCCTCCTGAGCTCTCCCCCTGACAGCTGGTTTACCTGAGCTGTTCACCCGCCAGAACCGCATCTGAGATGACTCCATCACAGGAGGCTTCATGAGGTAGGGTCAAGCTTTGAAAGATATCTAAAGGCCAGCTAGCTGTCTGCTAACTCTGGGGTTAAACTCTAAAGGCATCCTGCGTGTGTAACGCTTCATGTAGCAGTAGAGCTAGCTAGTAGCTAGTAGCAGCTAGCTGTCTGCCAACTCTGCGGTTAAACTGCTGTCAGAAACAGAATAAATCAGAGCCACACGTCTCAGGATCACAGGAGAAAACAGAACAGAATGTAAACCATGTTGTCTGGTCCCTGAAACATTCATCATCCTCATCTCGCTGTGAAACTCTCAGATTCCAGCTCACAATGCACAACTGGGGCTCATGAATATTCAGCAAATGCAAATATTGACTTTTCTAGTGCACAGCGGCTCAGTGTTAGCAGACGGCTTCACACCACCGGTTCACCCCTCCAACAGGAAGTCCTCGTTAGGAACCGTCCCTCAGAACGTCAGGCAGGAGACCTCTAACCAGCTCATGGACGTACTGGGAGCCGGATCTCCCATCACACCTCAGCCTCCTGTCTGATGGGACCGGCTGGTTGTGATGTCACAAATCAACAGGGATCCGCCCAGCTCTCTGTCCCTCTCTCCCAGAGACTCTGAACCAATCAGACCCCCAGACCCCAAGAGCCCCCACCACAAGACCCTAACCAGAGCCCCCACCACAAGACCCTAACCAGAGCCCCCACCACAAGACCCTCACCTGAGCCCCCACCACAAGACCCTCACCAGACCCCTGGTGCAGCGCTCTGCCCACTGGGCTCCAGACCCCACCCCCTGGGCTCCAGGCCCCGCCCCCTGGTGCAGCGCTCTGCCCACTGGGACCAGGGCCTCCTCCTGTATTCAGAGCTGCTCCTCTGTTCTCTGGTCTCCTGTATCTTGCAGAAGGCTGGGTGACCCAGGGCGGTTATATTTAGCCTGGCTGCGAGCTAGCAGCGACAGAGGCTCCCTGTGTGACTCCTGATTAAAACGTATGGGAGACGTTAGTCATTAGGGTGGGATGAGACGCCACACACTGCAGGGAGACATGCCATTGTTCCCACTACAGCGCTCCTCCCTCCTCCTATTCTCCTCTCCCTTCCTCTCTCTACCTCTCTCCTGCTCTCCTCTCCTCTCCTCCTCGATTGACTCCTCCTCTCCTCCTCTCTCCACTCTCCTCCTCTCTGCTCTCCTCTCCTCCTCTCTCAACTCTCCTCTCCTCTCTCCTCTTCTCCCCTCTCTCCTCTATCCACTCCTCTTTCTCCTCCTCCTCCTCTTCTCCACTCTCCTCCTCTCCTCTCCTCCTCTCGCCACTCTCCTCTCTCCTCCTTTCTGCTACTCTCCTCTCCTCTCCTCCTCCACTCTCCTCTCTCCTCCTCTCTGCTGCTCTCCTCTCCACTCCTCCTCCACTCTCCTCTCCTCTCCTCCTCCACTCTCCTCTCTCCTCCTCTCTGCTGCTCTCCCCTCTTCTCCTCCTTGATGATTTGAATGTTGCTGTTTTGTGTGGAGATGTTTGTTGGCAGCAGTGGGCCTGCACACTAACGTCTGCACACTGACATGTTGTTGTGTAAAATAACCGCACAATAGGAGGAGGAGGAGGAGGAGGAGGAGGAGGAGGAGGACCCATCTTCACGTTGGGTTTAGGCAATCAAAGTTGAAAAATGAACATTAAAGTCCCACAGAAAATCGCCTTATGAATTGTAAGCCCCTGGACGTCCTTCTCTCTTTTCTTCTCCGAATAACATCACAGCTCCTCCAATCTTTCATGTACACTTTGAAACTCTGGCCGTCGTGAGGAGGGGAGGCTGCAGTATTTATGGAGCGGAGGAAGATCTGCTGAACGCCTCGTTTCAGCCCTATTCTAGGTTCATGTGAATACATTATTCATCACTTGGTAATGGACATCCATTCCATCCGTTCCACAGTATCCGCTGACACAACCAACGGGGAGGGGACTGCTGTGCTTAGGGTTAGGGTTCATGGGGAAACAATGCAATATGGGATACGTCCATGGTTTAAACCCCAGAGTCGGCTTTTGGACCAGGTCTTTGTCCCTCATGAGGACCAGGTCTTTGTCCCTCATGAGGACCAGGTCTTTGTCCCTCATGAGGACCAGGTCTTTGTCTCATGAGGACCAGGTCTTTGTCTCTCATGAGGACCAGGTCTTTGTCTCATCAGGACCAGGTCTTTGTCTCTCATGAGGACCAGGTCTTTGTCCCTCATGAGGACCAGGTCTTTGTCCCTCATGAGGACCAGGTCTTTGTCTAATGGAGGACGAGGACTGCATGTGTGACAGCGGTTTGATAAAACTTTGGATGGAATAAATATTTTAAAATCTTAATTTCCAGATCTTTGAAGTAGTATAAAGAGTTAAAATAAGTCCCATGTTCCGGAACTTGTCATGTACTGATAACAAAAAGCAAACAAACCAGCACTGAGAGGAAGCTGAACACAGAGACTCATCGGCACGGTAACAAAGTTCTGGTAACGAGGCTCCTGTAACAAGGTTCTGGTAACGAGGCTCTGGTGATGAGGCTCCTGTAACAAGACTCTGGTGATGAGGCTCTGGTAATGAGGCTGTTAACGAGGCTCTGTTAACGAGGTTATGTTAATGAGGCCCTGTTAACGAGGTTCTGTTAACAAGGCTCTGTTAACGTGGCTCTGTTAACGAGGCTCTGTTAACGAGGCTCTTGTAACAAGGTTCTGGTAATGAGGCTCTGGTGATGAGGCTCCTGTAACAAGACTCTGGTGATGAGACTCTGGTAATGAGGCTATTAACGAGGCTCTGTTAACGAGGCTCTGTTAACGAGGCTCTGTTATTGAGGCTCTGTTAACGAGGCTATGGTAAGGAGGCTCTGTTAACGAGGCTCTGTTATTGAGGTTCTGTTAACGAGGCTCTGTAAACGAGGCTCTGTTAACGAGGCTCTGTTAACGAGGCTCTGTTAACGAGGCTCTGTTATTGAGGCTCTGTTAACGATGCTATGGTAACGAGGCTCTGTTAACGAGGCTCTGTTATTGAGGTTCTGTTAACGAGGCTCTGTTAACGAGGTTCCGTCAATGAGGCTCTGTTAACAAGATTAAAGCAGAGATCGCCTGAAGATGAGGGAACAGGACTTACTGTTAATCCTGAGGGCAGCAGAGGTCCCAGGGTTCCACACAGACATCGTGGCATAAGCAGAAGTTCACGATTTAGAGGGCTTTTAGATTTATCACATCACATATCGTGTGATATTTACCTGAGGGGACCCATTCAGACATCAACCCATAACCCATTTTGTGTGATTAAGTAAACCCTACTAAGACATATCACATTCCAGACCACATATTTGATCTGGGGCCCCATTGATAGGGTCATCCACCCCTGTATTAATCTAGTTATTTACCCCAAACCAGTGTCTTTAACTGCAGAGGGTACTGAAATCACAAATCTATTTTAAACTCTCATATTTTAAGTGAACATTTTTTTTTTTGGGGGGGGGGGGTCCCTGCTGGCCAGGGGGCCCCAAGCAGCCGCTTAGTTGGCTTATGCCACGGGCCGGCCCTGATACCAGGGCTCTCCAAACTCTTTTAGGATGACAGCTACTTTCAAAAAATAAAACAAGCTACTTCTGCTCCCCGTATTTTTGTTTTGTTTTTGCTTTTGCTTTTGTTGTTTTTGTTTATATTAGCACATCAAGAGTTTTATTTACACGTAAAAGACAAGTGTGTGCGTGATTTGTGGGATGAAGAAAGGCAACGTGGAAGGGCACTTCACCACACTTTGGTGGAAATGGAAGTGGCCTTCGGTTTTTTCATCGATGGCCCTGCCTCACTAATTCTGTTTGAGGTATCTAGCTGAAACATGTGTGTGTTTGTGTGTGCATCTGCCTACAGGACGATGTGGGTGCCTGGGTAGGCGGGCTGGTCTGGGGCCCCAGACCGGGAAGGTTTCTGTGGCCCACCGCCATCAAGGCCCGGGGCAGAGCGTCCACCGTCCCACGGCTCTGCCTGGTCGGGTGGCATGGAGACGAGGAGCAGTACTTGGAGGTAGGGCTACTGGATACTTTTACATTGGATATCATGGTAACGCTTTACGATAAAGGCACATTAGTTAAACATTCATTAACATTAGTTACTGCAGTTCTAGGCATTGTTATATAGCATTAGCATAGGGGTTAGGGCTAGCAACCCTAAAATGCTTTATTTATCCGAAGATAACCATAGCTACTTTTGCACTGCTTGAATGGTAATTTATAGAAAATAATTTTGTGCCAACGTCAACGCTAACATCAGCTCTAATATCAACACTAATGTCAACTCTAACTGCAGTGCTAACGTTAACGTCAATGCTACATCAGCGCTAACACTAACTGCAGCACTAACGCTAATGTCAACGCTAACATCGCTCGTTGACGTGAGCGTTAGCTTCTGGCAACGCTAACTGCAGCGCTGACGCTACGTCAATGCTAACGCTATGTCAACGCTGACGCAAACTTGGACACTTAAGTCAACACTAAGGCTAATGTCAACGCTAACATCACTTGTTGACGTTAGCATTAGCTGCCGGCAACGCTAACTGCAGCGCTGACGCAAACTTCAGCAATGACGTTAGTGATAATGTCAAAGCTAATGTTCCCTCTAAGCTGCGCCCTTGCACAATCGCGCACCGCTCCTGCGTTCTCCGCGCACAGCAAATCTATGCAGCACATAAAATATAATCCAACCTGAACTGTAAATAAAATAAAACTGCAAGCAGTGATGAACGGGACCGAGAACCCGGGCACCCGCGCAACTCGCGAACGCTACGACCGCCTGCCAGCGTTGCGGCCGCCTACCCGGCCACCGCCTGCCAGTGTTGCGCCTGCCTACCCGGCCACCGCCCCGTCACTGGTTGTCCAGTGGCTGCATTGTCATCTCTTGGAATGAGCGGTGAAAGTGTGAAAACGTGACATTTGCAGTCACCAGTAGGTGGCGCTCTGACTGCTACGACCGCCTGGCAGTGTTCCAGCCGCCTACTCTGCCACCGCCTCGTCACTAGTTGTCCAGCGGCTGCATTGTCATCTCTTGGAATGTGTGGTGAAAGTGTAAAAACGTGACATTTGCAGCCGCCAGTAGGTGGCGCTCTGACTGCGAGGCGATATCGCAGTGCAGACGTGTTCAGGGCGGCGCTCTTATCAAACGTGAACAGTTTGGACTAGATCAGACAATGTACACTGACGTTATAAGAGTTAGCAGTTTAGTGGCGAAGGTTGAAATTCATTTGTGTTCATGGCGCCGGCCTGGCCACGCCCTTTAACTTATGTAAGACCTTTCAATAACTTTTCATCGTTGAGGCGTTGAGAACAGGCTGACCAAGATTGGTACCAATCGGAGCGACGGTGTAGGAGAAGTGCGTTAAAATGCAGTGCATGCAAATGTCGAAAAATGGCAACTTTGAGGATATGTTCCAGGTAGATATGTGAGCATATCGTAAAAAAATTTGGGGTCGATTGGGTTAAAGTTTATGGAGTTATGCCTATTAATTTCCAGAGCTCCGCCCCTTTTGTGTAGATTGGCTAATAGCTTCAGAGGGCAACAATATTTTCCCAACCTTTTAATAGGGATTCACCAGCTTGGTGTACTGATGCTAGCTAGAAAATTTGGAGCGAATCGGATGTACGCTGTAGGAGTGTGCAAAAACGTGTTTTTCAAAAAATTCTAAATGGCGGAAAATTTATCCAGACTGACTTTTGTAGTCCTAATGGCAATTTCGTAGAGCACACTTGCCTGCACATATGTGAAAATTTGAAGTGATTTGGAGTTAGGGGGTGTGTTGTACAGCGGAAAAACCTGTAGGTGGCGCTAGTGAGCGTTTTTGAATGTGAAATTTGGGAAACATGGCAATTTCATACATGCTTCGGCAGACCGAATTTGCACCAAGAAATTTTTTAATTAAAGGCTCGGTCCCTAATAAGACAAAGAGTAATCCATTAAAATACATTAGGGACTTCGCCCGACTATGTCGGCTCGGTCCCTAATAACGAAATCACTTGCGCCTGATAAACATAGAGGCACACTCAGAAATTAAATGCTAGTTTCCCTTCTGATGTTAGATATAAAACCACACCCGTCAATAAAACATTTAGCAAAGTCCTCAGCACCATATTTAAAGATCAAACCCACATTTTTTCTGACAACAGATTCAAACAAATCCCACACATGAACCTTTTTCCCCTCAAAATGAGCAAGATTCCTTCTTGACATAATAGCATACCTTACGTGACTTAACACAAAATTTTACAAACGAACATTCACATCTTTCCTTTTCCCATTTACTCCACACAACAACATTTTGTTCCATTCATATGCCTTTACAAAACCCTTTTCCCAGTTCTTAAACAGCATATCTTTTAACTTCAACACAAAACTACGACATTCACATTGGATATATACATGTAACAAATCTTCTGGCTCAGTTTCACACACATCACATTTTCACATTCTAGTGCATTATACGTGATTTGGAGGTTTTCCCATATCAACCGTACATTCATACCTGGCAGAACCCTCTCCCACATTTGTTCTGATGCCGGCCTTTCCAGCAGTTTTGCTATTAGTTCTAAATATATGTTTTTTACTGTTAATTCTTTAAACTCTTTGCTTACATCATTTTTAACAAACACTAGTTTAGGTAAAGGTCCATCCCCTGTCCTCACAAACTCTCCCTCAATCAAATTCCTCCAGTCTCCAGGCATACTCCCCTTGATTATATCATACATTTTTACAATCACATCTCTCCTAGCATCTTCATCCCGTTCTCTTACAGTCTATCATTGCCTGGCCAGGCAGAAACCCAGGCACAAACTCATAGACCATGTCCTTTACTTGCCTAATTCGTGCATCCATGAAAACCTTATTGTATAGCATTTTGTTGTTATGCTGTATTATAGGATTGAGAAAAACTGGTTTATTCATTACTTCTGATATATTGCTACAGCTGTATGATATGTTGGGCAGGAATTCTCCCCATGCTCTGAATTCCTTTTTCATACATTGGTTGTTTCAAAACCTTAAGCAGACTATTCTCTCCACATCTACCAGCAATCTGAACATACATTTTAAAGAATTGTTTCCACCAATAGTCACATCATGTAGATGCTTCTTCACTGTTTTAGTGATTAAGTGCACCCAAAACATACACACATTTGGATAATAATATGGAGTTAACAACTATTACCTTACCTTTTAATTTCAATTTCCTCTGTCGTCCCTAACTGTCCCTATTATATCTGCTATGGCTCTCCCTTCGACACTATATGCCTGTGTCGGTGCTATTATTCCTCCCATTACCTTCTTAATCCTATATGCTAAAACCCTTGTTAATATAGTCACTATTCAATAAACTAATTGGCCTGTAATTCCCTAACTCCAACCTACTCCCCTTATTTTTTAATAATATTGTGATTACCCCAGTTGCCCCTCCTCCATGCTTTGGTGTACCTTTAGTAGTATGGGTACCAGCATATCAGCAAACTCCTTGTAGAATTCACTGCTAAGTCCATCTGAACCAGGGCTTTTATTGTTTTTTGCATTTGTAATTGCTATTTGTATTTCTTTTACTGTAATCTCTGTGACAGATGTCTTGCTCGTCTACTGATATCCTTGCATCCACACCACTCAAGACTTCATCAATACATAATTTTTCTGTATTCCCTTTTTTATTCAAGTTTTTATAGAAGCCTTCCACTGTATTCAAGATGCTAACCAAATCATTTTCCTTCTCTCCATTTTCATTCTGTAGTTTGTTTATATAATTATTTTCCTGTTTCTTTTTTCCCTACCTTTCCCCCTCTACAGCATACTACACTCTTTACTATCGCTCCATCACATTTATTTTTCTCACAATCTTTTAGTTCCCTTCTCAACTTCATAATTTTGTATATTATAATTTGCATTTTTGTCTGCTTTCCCTGCTTCTTAAATAAATTGATATCTTTCTCTACCTGATCCATTCTAAAGTTAATTTGTTTGACATAGTGTATGCTTTTCTTTTTAACATTTCTTTCAATTTCTCCCACCAAATACAAGTATTGTAGTGACCTAAGGGAGTTAGGGGGCATTAGAGGGAGACATTCACCCGGTCACCTGTGCCTTTAAGAGAGAGGGCGGGTGGAGGAAGCAGGAAGTCTTTTGCCGGCACACATGGCCCCTGGCTGGAGGTGGATTGTTTGTAGCCGTCTTTTTGGTGTGTAAAGTGAACCAAATCAACTTGCCTTTGTCTCCTGGTGTCATTGTTTACCGCACTTCCACAGTATTATCTTTGTTTAATATGTTCTCTATTTCTTCTTTGATACATTTTGCTATCATCTCTTTATATGAATCCTCTCTTAATAAGCTATTGTTTAGGAACCACATTCCTCCACCTACATTCCTTACACATACGTCCCTTAACCTCAGCAACTGGATTGCATGATCACTAAGAGTGGTAAAAGTATATTTCATCTCTTATTTAGCTGACAATGTTTTCCTTAACTAGAACCAGGTATATTCTACTGTCTAAGGGTCCCCATAACCACCTGCCTCCGTGAAAACTCTTTTCTGTCAGCATTTTCCTACCTCCATGTCCACTATTTTGTGTTCTGCCATCCTGCTTTTCAAAAAGTTCCTTGACCCATCATACCTGTATTTTACGTAATTTGAATAATCTAGTCTTGATAATTTTACAATATAGTCACCAACCATCATACAACCTCCCGTGCACAGAACCTCCAAGTCCTTGAAAAAACCTTTCCTCAGTTCTTCCACGTTTGGTGCATATATATTGATTAACTTGTATTTTTATTGTGCACAAATTCTATCACTATCACGTGTCCATTCCCTCCACAAAAGGTTTGCTCGACACCACTAACAGACCTCTCTCTGACAAGGATAGCCACTCCCATTGTCTATAAATATGGGCCCTTTCCAAAGTTTTTCAAGGATTTTCACAAGTTCATTATCCCAATGCGTTTCCTGAAGGCACAATCGATTGAACTCTAAATCGAACCGATTTATAGAGTTCAATCGTTCTTTCTATTTTGATCATGTTCCTTAGGCCGTTTGCATTTAAGGATGTTATAATGACCATAGTAATAGTGAAAAGAAAAACACAGCTTTCCATAGGTGCTCTATGGGTCATACCTTCCACTCTTTTGGCTCCCTTTTGTCCTTTTTGTTCATTCTCTTCCTGCTGGCTTTCACCGCATCGTAATCCATCGACTCTCCTTCCTCCGATGTTCCGTTCTCCAACACCTCCATGGCTCCTTTCTAGGTGAAGCAGCAGCAGCAGCAGCCCTGCCGTCCCGTGGCGCTTCACTGCAACCCGGGGCCTCCATGTCCGTCTGCCGCCTTCTCCTTCATTCGCCCGGGCTGAGGGAGTTTTAGGCGCTTCGCTAGCGCCTTCCTCCGCAATTTGCCCGGATGTTCCTCCGATCGTGCGACCCGTCTCACCGGACACGCCATCCGCACTGCTGCCGATGGTGGATGGGGTCATTTCTCCCCCACTGGCAGCTCCGGTGTCCTCCTCTCCCTCCAATGATATGACGTCCGAGCATGCGATGTCCTCGTCCTGTTGTCGCCTTGTCCCATCCACCACGTCTGTCCCTGGCCATATCTTTCTTTTGATGGGTGAAATCACCCACATGCCCCACGTTGAGAGTTTCTGCCTTATTTCAGCGTCAGTAATGTAAGGTGGCAAGTTTAGAAATGAAACAACTATTTCATTGCTGAGTGTTTTTGATTTTGAAACCATCCAATAGCCTGGTCTTGCCCTTTCTCTCCTGCATGGTGATCTAAATGTTCTTACTTCTGACCCTGCAGGCCAGAACAATCCCGCACTTATCCTTGATTCCCCGCACCAGCTCCATCATGGTTATATAGTCTTCACCGACCAGCTCTACAATCAATGTCAGCTCCTTTTTAAATCACTCTCACTTTTTCCCGCAGTCATCTCTTTATTTAGTCTCTCTTTATCTCTCCTACTATTTGCCATGTTTTCTCTCTCATTACTAACGAAATTGTTCTCCTGTGTTATTCCTTTCTCGCTCGCTTCATATGGCCAGAATCATTCTCCCGTTCTACATGTGTCCAACTGGTATTAATTTCCATGTTTTCATTTACCAATTTATCCATCCAATCACGAAAAGCATAATCAATCTCGGGTTCTACATGAATCAAAGTGGCGTTACCTTCTATTTTGTCATTTACCAAGTTATCCATCCAATCAAAAAAAGTATGAAACAATCCCCCAAACAGCCAGGCTGCAGGGGAAATGAAACAAACAAAACTATCACAAAACACCTTATCACTCACAAGCACACGCGGTCCCAAACAAACACTCGACCGCTCTCTGCTCACTTCCTGCTTGCACATCTGAACGAGATCAGACGGGATCGGTTGTGTTCATGGTGGTGATGGTCCGAAAGCTATAATCGCAAGCACCAGACAGGACTTCATACAGGAGAAAGGATGAGGATTTTTCCCAAAAATAAAAAGCTTACAATACCTGTTCAAAACCTATTCCCAGGCGGTCTTCCATTCCAGTATTAACCAGGCCCGACCATGCTTAGCTTCCGAAATCATGCGTGTTCATGGTGGTGTGGCCGTAAGCCATCAATGCCGGCACCAGACAGGACTTTATACAGGAGAAAGGATGAGGATTTTTCCCAAAAGGAAAAAGCTTGCAGCACCTGGTATTCCCAGGTGGTCTCCCAGCCAAGTAAACCAGGTACTAGTACCAGTACCAGTACTAACCAGTACCAGTACTAACCAGTACCAGTACTAACCAGTACCAGTACTAACCAGTACCAGTACTAACCAGTACCAGTACTAACCAGTACCAGTACTAACCAGTACCAGTA
>JAOPUD010000002.1:9273647-9283898 GCA_027122715.1 Trisopterus minutus
CAGAAAAAAGCAGCCCTTCAGGCAGATGCTACGAAATGCCTAAAAATAGCTGATATGTTTGCTGCTCGTGGACATGGGGGGGTATGTGGATAAATTAACGAATGTGTGCAGCATAGTCATTGCATGAGTGAAGGGGTACTCATGGTGTGACAAAAAGGCTTAAGGGGTACGCATGTCAAAAGCAGTTGGGGAAAAAACCCACGCTGTCACACAGCGCGCTTACATTTTTCCCCGTCAATACCTGGTGGTGGCCTGCTCTTGGTTAAAAATGCCCGGCCTGAAAAATTTCCCCAGTCCAGCCCTGGATGAGAAGTGAGTGAGACCAATTGGTAATTGGGTGTTTGGGCGTTTTGAAGGCCAGTGTGAACCAAGTGTGAACCATGAGATTTGTGGAGTTTTGCAAAAAATGGGATTTAGAATTAGAATTTGAATAGAATAGAGTGAAACTGTGGAATTGTGCTCAGAGTTTATGAGTCTGGAGTCTTGTAGTTGATACATGAGCTTCAGGTTTTCCAATTTTTTTGTGTTTTTGTGTACAATGGAGAAAAACTAATTCTTTTTGTGCCTTATTTTTTACACTCTTACACGTCACTTATCAACACACACACACACACACACACACACACACACACACACACACACACAAACACTTCCTTTCCAGGGCATTCCAGGGGAGGATGGTGTAAACGGGGAGAGCGGAATCGAGGGAAACGAGGTGAGAGGAGTTATGTCTCATGTTCTCAGGTTATGTTATTCTCTATTATGTCTCATATAATATCTACTTATTATGTCTCTGGACCCCTCCTAACTACTTGTGTCCTTCCACAGGGACTCAAAGGAAGACGAGGACCCATGGGAGAAAATGTAGGAGGAAACCCTCATCTAACCTCCTCTCCCTTCCCCTCCCCTCCCCTCTGAATCTCTCCCCTCCCCTCCCATCTGAATCTCTCCCCTCTCCACTCCCCTCCCCTCCCCTGTCCTCCCTCCCTTCCCCTCCTCTCCTCTGTCCTTCCCTCACCTTCCTCTCCTCTACTCTCATCCCCTCCCCTCCCCTCACCTGGAATATTAAAGTCTCAGTTGCTCAACTCAATTTGTGAATTACTGCTTTGACAGCTGCCATACACAGCTTGTTTGGTGTGTGTGTGTGTGTCCGTGTGCGTGTGTGTGTGTCTTCAGGGTCTGAATGGAGTGTCAGGCATTGTAGGAGAAGCGGGAAGCCCCGGCCCCTCAGGATCCCGGGTAGGTTTTAAACCACAGGGGCTTTAATCCAGGAGCCCAGTGGAAACCAGTATACACACTACACACACACACTACTCTATGTGTGTGTGTATGTGGGGTCCTGTTCCTGACCCAGTTATGGTTCTGCTTTCTTTAGGGACCCCAGGGGAACAGAGGTCAACCAGGCCCCAGAGGAATCCAGGGACTTCCTGGACCTCAGGTCAGTACTCAATCAGAGCCACCAGAACCGGTTTGAACCAGACCAGTTATGTCCAGTAACACCTGACTGAATATTGTTGTATTGGTGTGTGTGTGTGTGTGTGTGTGTGTGTTTGATTCTGATGGGATGTGTGTTTGATTCTGATGGGATGTGTGTTTGATTCTGATGGGGTGTGTGTTTTATTCTGATGGGGTGTGTGTTTGATTCTGATGGGGTGTGTGTTTGATTCTGATGGGGTGTGTGTTTGATTCTGATTGGGTGTGTGTTTGATTCTGATGCGTGTGGCTCATTTCCAGGGCGGGCCAGGGGCTGATGGACCAGGTGGTTTAACTGGACGACGGGGATCCAATGGACAGAAGGTGCGTGACATCACATCCTGTGCTATGCTGTGATCTGACAGGAAGTTCCCTGGCTCACAATATCAAAGAATTCTAAGAATTACATTATATTATATTAGGTAAGATTGAAATAGATCTGAGAAGATTAGATTGGCTGTTACAGTACGTGGTCAGTTGACAACATGCTGTGATGATTTGATGTAATGTGCTGACGTCATTCTGTGTTTCTATGCTGTCAGGGACAACAAGGGGACTCAGGGCCACAAGGAGTGACAGGCCCGCCGGGGTCCAGAGGAATGCCAGTAAGAGGCCGGAGCTGCAGTGTGTGTGTGTGTGTGTGTGTGTGTGTGTGTGTGTGTGTGTGTGTGTGTGTGGGAGGGAGAAGTATGTTTATATTGTGTGGTTGTGTCTGGATTTGTTTGGCTTTATGTGCTTTTAATTCAATGTGTTAATTGTGTGAGTGTGTGTGTGTGTGTGTATGTGGGAGGGAGAAGTATGTTTATATTGTGTGATTGTGTCTGGATTTCTTTGGCTTTATGTGCTTTTAATTCAATGTGTTAATTGTGTTTGTGTGTGTGTGTGTGTGCGTGTGTGTGTGTGTGTGCGCGTGTGTATGTGGGAGGGAGAAGTTGGTTTAAATTGTGTGATTGTGTCTGGATTTGTTTGGCTTTATGTGCTTTTAATTCAATGTGTTAATTGTGTGTGTGTGTGTGTGTGTGTGTGTGTGTGTGTGTGTGTGTGTGTGTGTGTTTCCAGGGGCAAGATGGCAGAGATGGGTATGGAATTTCTGGACCGAAAGGAACTAAGGTAGGAACCCCCCACACACACACAAATGCACCGCATAAATACATTTGCATATTGATTCCAAATTGATTCAAATACTTGTAATATTCTTTGATAGGGAGATCCTGGTTTCCCTGGATATCCTGGCGTTCCGGTAAGACCTTTCTGGGATGATACCTATAGCAATAACATATAAATCAACTATTTGACCGTAGCCTAAGAAGACTAGTCTTCTTTTACTGAGGAAGGATCCTAACTGAGTGAAATGGACCAGAAGTATCTAAGTGGCAGCCATAATAAGAGCTGTTCGAATTCTCGCGATGCTCAGGAAAGGTGCTTCAATGCCTCCTTCCTTATCTCCTTTAGCATAGGTTACACTGGACCATCCTTTATGATAGGAAAGGAGATAATGCCATCCCAAAATGCATTGGGGCAGGATCATTTAAAGCGACACACCATTCGACCATACCTATTGCGATTCATGTCAATAAATATGAGGGGACAGGAGTGTGAGCATGAGCAACCATTAGGTACTTTGATTCTCTTAGCACTGCGGTTGTCTTTTCCTAAGTCCTTAAATTCTCCTTCAAATCGTTCTCTTGTGGCGATTTCCGCCAAGATCAAGGAATGGATGTTAGAAAAAGACACAGGACTGCAACTTTTCTGACTATTCTACCAAAGCCCTAGGCTGTTTCCCAATGTGAAGGAAGCATTCTCAACGGCTGCCCTTTTAAGGACGCCACATCATAGAACGCCGACAAGCACTGTTTCAATGTTGAGAACACTCGGAAATTCGCGCCCTTTCCGCGTCCTTTGTTTTTGAGAATTCCGAGATTTTTCAAGGATGCATCGACGCTTCCTCAAACGAGCCAAAATCCCCACAATCCTTTGCGTTTACAGGCTGAGCGGGGTTTTTAAAACATTGCTTCACATAAGTGAAGTTATTTGAACGTTTTCAGAAATATTTCGTGACGTATTGCTTTTTATAGATAAATCGTGTAAATGTAAACAATTAAGCTTAAAGACCTGTGTGATTTTTCACATGTTGTTTCAACGTAATGATTATTGATTATGATATATTTTGAATGGATTGATTTATTTTAACATGAACGTAGCTGGTGTTTAAACAAACTACTGTATCCAATTACAATTAACAATTAAAATATTACTATTTATTATTTACCACTGGAGCAGTATTAAAACGCGGAAGCGGAAGCTCTTCCACACTAGCAACTCGTTCCTAGCTAGGGTTAGCTAGGGTTAACTAGGTTAGCTAGGGTTAACTAGGGTTAACTAGGGTTAGCTAGGTTAGCTAGGGTTAACTAGGGTTAGCTCGGGTTAGCTAGGGTGAGCTCGGGTTAGCTAGGGTTAACTAGGTTAACTAGGCAGCGCTCTAGCCTCATCTCCACAGGACGCGACTCGCATGGAAGCGTTCCAGCGAGGCGGCAGCCTTCATGCTGGGAATCAGCCGCGGAGTAGCGGAGGCAACAGGAAGTACGATGAGGTGACAGGAAGTGACTGTGTTGCAGGCGGGTGCAGAAGGAGGAGCGGGCCGCCCTATTGGACGAGTACCGCGACTACAAGAGGATCAAGGCAAAGCTCCGCCTCCTGGAGGTCCTCATCAGTAAACAAGACTCCTCCAAATCCATCTAGCCCCGCCCCCCTGGACTAGCCCTGCCCCTGGACCCCTGCCAATCATCCAGCCGGAGCCTCCACTAGCCCCGCCCACAGGACTAGCCCCGCCCACAGGACGAGAGCCGCCACTTGTCATGTTTTTTTTAACGGTTGTCATGTAGATACGGTGATGTTGAACCAAGTGTCTCAACGACCGCTCCTTACATGTTAATACAACATGTTAATATAACTGTGTTGATACTAGCTATCCATGTATATGCAAGTATTTTATATTAGATGTACATGTATATGTATACGTGTGTATATGTACATACATGTATCTATGTACATATACAAATGTATGTATATGTATGGATTCATATATGTATGACTTATTATATATATATATATGTGTATGTGTGAAATTATATATGTGTGTAAATATTTATGTATAAACACAGGAAGGAAGTAATCTCAGAAATGTTTAAATTATTCCCTGTTTGGACGTTTGTTTCATTGTATCTGTCGCTTCATTTGTACTTTTATACCTTTATTTTGACAAACCAGAATAAGCAGAATCTACCAATATAATAAGTTGCATAATTAGCATTCACACATACAACCCTACCAGTTAGCTTTAGCTGCACTAGCTTGCAGCCAGTTAGCTGTGATGGCTATGTTTATCCACTTTATCAGTTTTCTGTGCAGTAGTAATTAATGAGTTCAGATGTGTAATTAGCCTGCATTACACAACATAGCACCTACTCAATAGTATGAACATTCTATAATTGGTGGAAAAAGAAGCAATAATATAAAAATAAAATAATATGTCTCCAAATAAACCTATATATGAAGGCTGTTGAGAATCTGATTGATTTGGTTCACACACCCCCCTAACCTTAACCTCTATCCCTTAATCCTAACCTATATCCTCCTATCCTAACCTCTATCCCCTAACCCACACACCCCTAACCCTAACCTCTATCACCCCTAACTCTAACCTTAACCTCTATCCCTTAATCCTAACCCTAACCTCTATCACCCCTAACTCTAACCTTAACCTCTATCCCTTAATCCTAACCTATATCCTCTAACCCTAACCTCTATCCCCTAACCCACACACCCCTAACCCTAACCTATATCCCCTAACCCGAACCTCTATCCCCTAACCCACACACCCCTAACCCTAACCTCTATCACCCCTAACTCTAACCTTAACCTCTATCCCCTAACCTTAACCTCTATCCCCTAACATGAACCTCTATCTCCTAACCCACACACCCCTAACCCTAACCTCTATCACCCCAACTCTAACCTTTCTGGGAGACGAAGAGGGTGGGACCACAGACTTGACTGTTGGAGATGGAAGCTTCATTATAGAGCAGTAGCCAGTATAGTAGTATTATCTAGCATGACAGTATAGTAGTATTATCTAGCATGACAGTATAGCAGTATTATCTAGCATGACAGTATAGTAGTATTATCCAGCAGTACAGTGTAGTAGTACAGTATAGTAGCCAGTATTACCTAGAACTTAAATATAGTAGTATTATCTAGCAGTACAGTATAGTAGTATTATACAGTAGTACAGTATAGTAGTGCACACTATGGAACAGCCTACCACGCCACATCCGCTCTGCCCCTTGTTTACAAACACCTCAAAACATTCCTCTCCTCTTCGTCCTTTGACCCCTAACCCCCCTTCCCCTCTTCTCTTTTTGTTAAGCGACCTTGGGTATCTTCAAAGGACCTATTAAAATCCAAGTTATTATTATTAGTTAGTTTATTATTTATTATTATTATTATTATTATCTAGGGCTAGCGTACGTAGTATTATCTAGGGAAACTCGTTTTTTAGGGTTAGGGTTAATAGTATTATTAGTATTAGTATTGGGTAGTACTTTTATCTAGCAGTACAGTATAGTAGTACTATCTCGAGCTAGGGTCAGTAGTATTATTAGTATTAGTATTATCTCGGGTAAGGGTAGTAATAATAGCATTACAACTATTCCCAACAACAGAAAAACCAGCGCAGCCGAAGCATCCACACTTTATTGTTTTACACTTAAAGGAAGTTAAACACAAACACTAAAACTCAGAATACATTCACCATCCTATACTAGACAAGCTAAGTACATAAAAACTGGGGTATTTCCAAAGGATTTATATGTTGATGGCTTATTTAAAACGAGAGCAATGCACATTAAGTAAAGAAAATATGTAGATTTGTTTAAATATACTGAATATATATTCTGAAATATATATCTATAGAAATATAAACATTAGAGACATTTCACAATATATTGAGGAAACTGCTACCATGAAACATAAGCGTGAGTTTATTGAAATAGTGAGAGAGTAGGATATGCTAAGCATGCGTTTTCAACAAGTCGTTAATCTAAAGGCCTTGTTCTCAAGGTTCTATATTTCTATATTTATTAATATAAGTAGCTTGTTACATCACATGTATCATTTTAAGAGTGCAACAAAAATGGCTTTTGAAGAAGATTGATGAATGTTGACACATTTGTCATTATTTGCATTTTTAAGAACAATTCCCGAGAAAAGATTCAAGCGTTTTTATTGTCTGTGTGTAGAAATGGCTCTGCCTATCCTGGATGATAGAGTATGTAGCTCTGTGCTCTGCTCAGATACCCAAGCCTTTCCCAAGGCCAGTCAAGGCTCTACACATACACAGTGAAATCCCAACATATATGTTGCTTTAATATATCTCCAAATTATATTTCCAATGGATCAGATTCTGTCTCGAGATTCAGTTTCCGGCAGGTCGATTTGGGGTTGGAAACGCTTTACCTCTTGTGTTAACGGTTAGGGTTACAGTCATCACAGGAAGGGCTTGTGATAGTAAAAACTCTATACTGCCCCTTGTGGTTAGGGTTAGGGTGACATTCATCACAGGGATGGGATGTGATAGTATAACTGCAGGCAGCTCTGAGCAGCGACCAGGAGCTAGGGGTTGGTACACAGGGTCCGGGGTTATGGCATGTAGTGTTAGAGTCTTGGGTTAGGGTCCCAATGTAGAGTTAGTGTTTTGGGATAGGGTCTTGATAGTTAAAGGGGTAGTTCGGAATTTTGGACATCAGACCTAATTTCCAAGTGAGCCAGTGAGTTTTTTATCATTGGAGACCGTTTGCAACACTTTTCATTCAGTCCTTCTAGTTGCAGAAATCGCTGGTGCTAGGCTAGCGTAAATTGAGGGGATCTGGTAGCCTACCAATAAAAACAGTTTTACCCACTCCAAAGTACCCAAGGCAAACCAATTATAACGCCCGAATATCAATGTAAATGTCTGTGTTGATAGAATAACATTATATCCTTGTATCGCAATGATCACATTACGTTTTGGGGGACTACTTTCTGGTAAAGGTAAATTTCAATGATAAATAACAGACTGGCTCACTTGGAAATGAGGTCCGATGTCTAACATCCCAAACTACCCCCAGTTTAGGTAAAATGATGTGCTGTACTTCACAGTAAACAAGCCTATGGTTGTTTCATCCAAGTATGGTAATCGTAGAGTGGAGATGCTCTAAGCTTCATAGACCCTGCAAATACAACACAACAGTCATTGTATCAGCTTCACTCATTACATATCAGATGGCACATGGTTGGTTTCCAGATGTTTTTCCAGTTCACCATACCTGTGTTTGTCTTTCCAGATGCGGAACCACTTCACGAGGTTCTTGGTGCTCTGGAGTTTGGGGTGCAGACAGTACTCCTGACCTTTGAACCGAGACACGTTCTCCATGGTGACGCTATAGAGATAGAGATTACAGATCGAGACAGATTAGCAGATGCAGATTAACAGACAGAATTACATATTAACAGACACAGAGATACAGATGAACAGATACAGACTAACAGACAGAGTTACAGATTAACAGACAGGGATACAGATGAACAGACAGAGATACAGATGAACAGACACAGAGGTACAGATTAACAGACAAAAACACAGATTAACAGACAGATTAACAGACAGAGATACAGATTAACAGACAGAGATACAGATTAACAGACACAGAGATACAGATTAACAGACAGATTAACAGACAGCAACACTTATTAACAGACACAGATACACAGATTAACAGACAGAGATACAGATTAACAGACAGAGATACAGATTAACAGACAGAGATACAAATTAACAGACAGAGTCACAGATTAACAGACACAGATTAACAGACAGAGATACAGATTAAGAGACAGAGATACAGATTAACAGACAGAGACACAGATTAACAGACAGAGACACAGATTAACAGACACAGATTAACAGACAGAGATACAGATTAACAGACACAAGGCATTTTCACACTGCCAAGCAGGTGCGGTCACTGTTTGGCAGATTTCAATTTCCCTGTCTTGCCTGTGTAAAACCAAGGGGGTATATTCCCCCTTCGTCAAGGAGCCAGCTTTCTTGGTTCATTGGAGCAGGCGGGACTACGCACGGAGAGTAGATCATTTTTTTATATTCAAGCCACTCTCATGCAAGAATGAGTAGACTACATCTGAGTGTAGGCCACAAACCCGATTAACTATTTACAAGTGCAAAATCGCCAACAGTGCAAGGTCATGATTAAGAACCATTTACAAAACATTCATGAAAAAGAAAATGAAAAAGTACGACATTTTGTTTTTTATCCCGAGGAAAGTGCCTCTGCTACTTTTTCGTAGATCGCACCATCTTTCCCTGTCCTAAATGTTAAATGCGACTGGACCAGCC
Source organism: Trisopterus minutus (assembly GCA_027122715.1). NCBI lineage: Eukaryota > Metazoa > Chordata > Actinopteri > Gadiformes > Gadidae > Trisopterus > Trisopterus minutus. The sequence goes on from JAOPUD010000002.1 coordinate 9,282,571, forward strand.
TCTCTCCCATGATGGTCAGCAGCTCGCCGTTTTCACCGTCTCTTCAGTTAGAACTACTCATGTTGATGTCGCTGCGTTGTCTATGTTGTCTTGGCGACCAGTTGACCTGCTGTCTCTTAGCTTTTCCCTGCTTTTAACACTCCTGGCTGTGGGCCTTCCACGTCCTCAACACCTCTAAGTCCCGCCCCTGGTGCCGCGATGCCGTCTAATCGTATTTACGTGAAAACGGAAACCCCCGATATGTGTAAGATCCGAGAGGGTAAATCGGGGCGCGAAATCAAGAAGGTTCGTTACCTCGGTCCGGGTAAACGCGCAGACCATGCTGCGAAAACTTTACAAATAAGACTCTTATAGATGAACAGATACAGATTAATGGGCAGAGATACAGATTAACAGACAGATTAACAGACAGATTAACATACAGATTAACAGACAGTGACACGGATTAACAGACAGAGATACAGATTAATAGACAGACAGTTTACAAAATAGTGCTAAAGGAAGGCACTGGAAATCTTGCTCGTACATTTCAGTCTTTTTTTTTTCCCATTGAAACTGAATCTTTACTGAACTGGTCGTGTTCTTCTGACAGAATGGTTTTCAGAATGGTGTGCACGTTTTATATTACATTGAATACACACTGCACTCACATTTCCATGGACATTGTACGTGTATATTTACTTATGTCTCACATCACAGTAAACAGAAAAGTTACACAGCACAATATAATACAGAATATATGACTTATATATAGAATACATGACTTATAAAGCATATATAATTCCTGTAACACATTGAAGTGTACTATACTATAACATATACTACTATACTACTATAACACTTAGTGAGTTTGCGCCACACTATGGGTGATATTCATGTTATATACACCCAACTGATTTCCACAATTGAATGGACTATTCTGCATCCTGATCAGATGAATACAGAATCAACTGAATACAAAATCCTTTAAATACAAACAAAATCGTCTGACTACCCACAAGATCACCTGAATCCTTAATCACCTGATTACTCATCACCTGAATCCTTAATCACCTGAATCCTTAAACACCTGAATACTCATCACCTTGATACTCACAATATCATCTTCTCGTGGCAGAAGGGGTGTTTGGGTTTGATTTCCAGTTTCTGGACGTCCTTGTAACGAATCTTAGGACCTTTTCTGGTGCATCGGCACTTATAACCTGTAATAAAACATGATTATTAATATGAATTGTGTTATAACCTGTTATAGTTCATATTACATAGTGTTATAACCTGTAACAAAACCTGATTATTAATATGAACGTAGTAATTACCTAGTATAGTTC
>JAOPUD010000002.1:9296327-9309894 GCA_027122715.1 Trisopterus minutus
TGTCTCATCCCGGTCCCTAAGAAAAAACACCCCAGGGAGCCGGGTGACTTCAGACCAGTAGCACTGACATCACACATTATGAAGACATTTGAACGGCTGTTGCTCCATGTCCTCAGACCCCAGGTCCACCGCGCACAAGATCCACTGCAGTTTGTATACCAGGAGAAGGTGGGCGTGGAGGAGGTGGGCGTGGAGGGATTGGGCAGTAGTACTGCCCAATGCCTAGGTAAAGGGCACCGGCAGGAGTATTAACCGAGCAAGGATGTATTTGAGTGCGGAAGGAAACATACGTGAACACGGGTAGAACATACTCCACTAAGAAAGGTAGTTATTCATTATATATTGTTTATCCGATTTTGTCTATGTTCCGCCTAACTGCTTGGATCTGCTTAGTGCTCAGTCGGGCGGGACTTTCCTTGACATGGGATAGCGGCTAGGGAGAGAGGGACTTTCAATAGAGGGATATCGTTTCCCGTTACATGCTTCGTGTAGTCTATTGTTTAGTAAAGTTTCGTAAAAGCTGCATATTTATTATCCTTTTCGATGTGGTTGTTATCCTGTAAAATTCTACTCGTTCGGGTGAATGTAAACCGGCGTACACAGCTCAGCGTAACAAATATACCGGAAATGCGTTGAGGTAGACCGGGATATCGTTATAATACAGGGTCCTCTCTAACTTTACGACGGCGCTCTCTTGTGGCTCGCTCGCCTGTCGCCTCTACGTGACTTCTGGCATATTATATTGGAGCATGTATTGAACCAGGCGCATTCACAGTTTGCCACTCTAACCGTCACCATGGTAGGCCAAATTTAACTTTGTAACTTGAAATATCTTAGAATTTATATTTCGGGAGCTTTAGTCTTTGTTGTAAGCGTATCGTCTTGCGTTATTCTTTGCGTATATCCTTACCATTTACAATTAGATTTGCAGAATAATTTCTAATAATCATTAAGTGATAATTAACTATTATTCATTCATCATTAAAAAATAGTAGAGCATTGACTGTTTCTGCACTATGATATTTGCTTTGTCTTATGTGCATGCTTGGACTAGTCACTACATAATACTAATACTAATATAAACCACTAGACTCTAGTAGTTTATATTTATATAAAACATAATTTATAGTCTGGTTTAAATTAAACTAGGCCAAGTCTAAATCGGATTATGTCGTCCAATCTTAAAGGGAAGGGGTCAAAGTATGGTCCAAGTACTATTTATAGAAAGCATATCCCGCCCACCACAAATGTGATTTATTCTTTTGGACCACCAATACATTTATTTTCTATTGGCGTAGAACCACAATGTTTTTCATTTTGTTTTGTTTTTTCCCTTAAAGCGTTTTATATAATAGGAAGCATTTAAATGTTATTATTATTTATTATTCATTATTTGAATATACAACAGTGGACATGTAATCAAATGGGATCATTAAACATTATTTCAGTGTATTGATTAAAGTAATCTTTTTCTGTAGTTCTGAATAGTAAGACAGAACGGAATCATGAAATGTGAACATCCCTTGTAAAATAAGTATTCTGCAAATGTAAGAGCTATTCATAATTGCATGACATTTTAACATGTTTGTCTTTTGTTTAAATCTGCTGTGTTCTAATAGGTTAACAATGCTCTGCCTTGAGTGTGCCGTTTTATAATATATTTTTCTTTTAACTTAACTTTCAATCCTAACGAATGGATAACATATACTTTCATGGTCAAATGACAAACACACTTGTTTGGATTCAGCGACAGCTGGCACATTTTGAGTACTCTCTCTCGCTCTCTCTCTCTCTCTCGCTCTCTCTCTGACTTTCTGTGTGTGTGTGTGTGTGTGTGTGTGTGTGTGTGTGTGTGTGTGTGTGTGTGCGCGTGTGTCTCTCTTTCATTAACTCTCAAACTCTCTCTCTCTAACTCTAACTCTCTCCCTCATTAGCTCTCTCACTCTCACCCCTCACATCCACTTCAGCTCTCTCTCAGCTCCCTCTCCAGGATTGCTGTTCCACCACCTGATGCACCCCCCTCGCTCCAAAGCAGGCAACTTAACCCACCAACCGGTGGCCTGGCCCAGACACTGAACCTACTTTTGCAGCAGGCTCTCAGGGAACTCAATCTACCTGAAACACAGGACCTACTACCGGGTAGGCGACCGCATTTCTGACCCCAGTACTGCACAGCCGATATGTAAACGATGTTACGTTGAGGTGCTATCAAGCATCAAGTAAATGGGTTATTAGTGTAAACCACACCCTTACTGACCCCTGTGCAACGCAGCTGTTTATGTCACATGGGAATGAATCGACCCTGCATCCTCTGCTACCCTTACACCTACTGTATGTATTGAGATGATGAACACATGCTTTTCATGGTGTCTGCTGTCCAGGTGTGGGGCACTCGGATCAGTGCCTGTGTGTTCTGGGCTCCCCTCTGCCGTACCTCTCCATGCTGCTGGAGGCAGGACAGCGCACCCCAGGTAGAAGGAACCTGTTGTATGCTTACATCTCCAACCTTGTGTTTGTATATCATCAAAATAACTTGAGTTTCTCTTAAAACTTGTTTATATGTAAATACTGTTGCCAATGTTAACAGTCAATGTTACAGTGTTAAACAGTGGGAGGTTCTTTGGGGTAAGGCCAATCAAGGCAAGTGTGTTTAGTGTATTTTCCATCCTTGTGTTTATGTTTTTATGCGACGGTTAGTAGCTCCAGTGACCGCATAGTTCTAAAGTCAACACTGAAAAACCTTTCAGGAAGTTATCTCTTTCGTTCTCACTCTATCCCTATCTGCTTCCAAATCCATCTTTATTTTCCTTTGTTTTCCAGGAGATGCGCTGCTCTGTCTCTCTCCATCATGGCTGTCATGCTCCTCTTCTTCCTCCCTCCTGGTGCACAAGGCCGTCACCTTTGACCTCGGGGGCCGCACCTTTATCTCAAGCTTCAGCCCTCCTCGTAGGGTCACCTACTTCCTGTCATGTGACCCTTATTCAAATGAGGAAGTGACCCATGAGACGGACTGCCCGATAGGGAGTTCTGGACCGCTGGGGAGGTTCTGGGGTGATGTCCTGACGTCCAGGGTTCTGCTGCAGAGGGCTAGCATCAACACACCACCCACCCTGGCACTTCTGAACCCCTCAGCAGACACAACCTTGGAGGAAGGCGTCGTGGGAGCCGTAGAACTGGTTCTCCTTGGAAAAACGCGGATAAGCAACCTCGCCTCAATCAGAAATAAGGTCTTCTCCTTCCTGGAATCCAAAGCTGTGAGGCATTCTGACAAGGTGGGCATTCTGACGAGCTAGCACAAATAGGCAGATGACACTGCCATTGTGGGGTATTTGAAACCAGATAGCTCAGCGCAAAGCAGCTTTGAGGAAGAGGTGAGTAACATCGCTAAATGGTGTAAAGACAACTTCCTGGTTGTTAATGCTAATTAAAAAAATTAATGGTAATAGATTGTAGACGTCATAAAAGTGAGATCCCTAACAGCGTTGTTAATGACAAACCAATTGAGAGGGTGAGTAGCTACAGATACCTAGGCATTGAAATTGATGACCAACTCAAATTTGAGATATGTACTACTATGTCTAAGGTAAAAAAAAAAGTTTTTTTTACGTAAGATTAACTACTCTGTGTTTGGAATTTTGTTTTAGGCCTATGTGTTTCAAGCCTGCTGCCAGGCTCAGAGTGGCCATCTGTATGACCGGGCAAATGCCCGGTGGCATGCCACCGTGTGTGTGTGTGTGTGGAATGGGTACCTATTTGTACGCCTATGCGTCTTAAATGTGCTGCACTTTGACCAAACAAATTTTCCAATAATGAAGTATACTTTGACTTTTGACTTTGATGTCAACCCTGCGCTCTGATGATTCAATGTTTTTGTTTTTACAACATACATTCGATAACACACAACTCAATTCTGTCACTTCATATCATGAAGGTGGTGATGAGGCGCAGCGGAGGCCGGTTTGTGGACCAGACGGCCTCCTCCAAGCCAGTGTATCTCTCCCTGGACAGCACGGAGGAGTTGTGGGCCGGCCTGGTCCAGCTCCTGCCGGGGCTGCTCCCTGGAGAGGCAGCCCTGCTGGAGGGGTTCTGTCCACCCCTGAAGCCCCAGGCCACTCTGGAGGTGCGCACCTGGGAGGAATACACAGGTAAGGGGGCAGTAATCAGTCAGAGGAAACATGGGATCGTCACAGTGGGGTTAAGTTCATGTTGTGCCTCACAGAATGAAGTCGAGGTAATTGAATGCCAGAACTTTCAGAACTTAACATAAGGTTAAGGTAGGGCAGATATGAATGGAAGGTCTTTAGTCTACAATAAACCAAATCGCTGGGATGGTCCACTCAATGTACTGTTGCCATGAAATGGCATCGTTGTCTTCCTTCCTGTCTCAGGTGGCCCGCCTCCCATCCCTGACCTGTCCTTCAGATTGTGTGCCGTCGTTACCCGCTCACCACAGGACATCCCTCTCATCTACAAGGTGCACATAGATCTGATCTCTAAAGTCATATGCAGCCGTTGTCATTAGTTTGTAGCATTGACTTTTTTTTTGTGCCTTCCTAATCCTCTACGCCAGTTGGTGTGTAGGGTGGGCGCCTCGGACTCTCCTCTCTCCCACCATCAATCTTTGTGTCAGTCCTTGGAGACCACGTTGAGAGAATGCGGCTTCACTGACCCTATGTTCGCTGTCTCGCTCCGTCACTTAGCAACCAAGACTGCCCTGGACTGTCTCCGCCTCACCATGGAGACAGAGTCCAACATGTCCTCTGAAAAACGAGGAGGTGTCAATGCGCAGACAGACATGATTGGTACGTAATATATATCATGAATGTGTCCATCATAATTACCATTTTAATGCATATAGAGAAATTATACCACCAAGTAAATAAATGTTGTAATCATGGTGTATTTAACTTTGGGGTCACTTGATCTTAGAGATTTAAGTTTAAGTTTAAGTATGTAAGATCAACCCTTCTCTGGTCTTCTCCCATTTAGGTGTAGACATGCTCTTCACGTCTGACGGAGCCACCATCAAGCCAGTGGTGCTGGGCTTCCATCCCAGCCTCTGCCTTCACTCCTCCTACCCAGAGCAAGAGTGGGAAATTAAGCCAAGCGACAGTGAGGTGGAGGCGTGTCGCGGGACACTGCTCCTCACCCCGCTCATCCGCTCCCAGCGCTATCTGATGAGCGGGAAGACAGTGCTCGTCATCGGAGCCGGGGGTTACAGTAAGAACTTCATATGGGAGGTGGCCCGCCATTACCAGCTGAAGGTGAGGGAATTTTAAAATGTATGTAATTTTTCTAATGTATAAAACTGCATCACGATATGTGGATATCTTCATTTCGACATGACGATATACATACCATGCAGGGAATTTAAACTATGGTATTGAATTATTGCCATTCACTATTAATAAGGTTATTTAAAATCCTCCATTAGCCAATGTTTGTGGTATTTTTAATCCTGGCCAAGATGACATTTCAAATGGCTATTCAGTTTTCCAACAAAGTACAACAAACACAAATAAAAAGTCCAAACCTTTAGCAGTAGGTCTCAGAATCCACACATACCATTCTGGAGCCAAACGTTCTGCTGGTGACAGGTCTGGCTAGTGAAGTAAGCAAGTTCCAATTTGATATTCATTAATATGCCTTCATATGACGTAAATAAGGGATCAGGTCCTCTAGCTGAAGATGTGTCTGCAAGATGTTCCAGGCTGCAGGGGCTGAAAACTATGGACTTGTAAATCAATATGGGCCAATGAGGGCCAAGGTTGTTAACATAGATAGTAAAAAAAGTGGACCCTAACAAGGACCTTGGGGGACCCCTGTGTACCACAAACACGTACTATACTCACAAACATTCATGCCACGCCCATGACCCCTTGCACTCCTTTCCTTACATCTACCAGATGGTCCTTGTCGATGGCGACCCCAACCATTATGCATCCAAGATGGTGGATCACTTCTTTGCCGTCCCGGAGATTGCCGACCACCAACAAGATGAGCAACACTGCATGCTTATCTGTGATTGGCTGGCGGCCTCCGATCTCCACCCCGATGGCTGCGTTTGTTTCTGGGACGACTGCGTGATCCTGACGTCGCAGATCTGCGAAAAGCTCCGCCTGAGGGGTCCTCTCCCTGGGGCCGTGTCTATCGCCAAGGAGAAGAGCAGAACCCACCTGCACCTCCTGTCGCTGACGAAGGCCGCAGGGGTCCTAACCGCGTCCGTAGAGCTGCCCTCCGGTCAGGTGGATGGCCAGGCTGAGAGGAAGGAAAGATACAAACCAGGGATGAACGGCTCGGAAGAGGAAACCTCAAGGGCCCTCGCCGAATTCGGTGCCAGGGATTTTCTCACCGGCTCCACAGACACGATCGAGACCCCTTGCACACATTCCTTATTGGTTGATTCCCCCCGCTTCCCGGCATACGCATCCTCCCCTTCACCTGATGATACATTCCATCCATGCGTTCCCCTGCTATCTCCGCCTCCCAGCTCTTACGCCGTGCCCTGTCTCCACGTGGAGACCCTCTCGGACCTGAACAAGGCAGCGGAGAGAGGCCTGGGCCAGCTGGGAGCCGCTCAAAACGGGACTGTGAGGTTTCCAGCTGTGATGAAGCTGGAGTACGGTGCGGGCGCCGTCGGCGTCAGGAAAGTAGACTCCCTGGCCCAGAGCGTTGCCCATTTTGAACGCATTGGCGGCGACCTCAAGGAGGAGACGGACCACCCGGGTATCGGGCTGGGCTGGGGGAACGCCATGACCCTGATGGAGTACATAGGCGGCACAGAGCACGACGTTGACGTCATCATATTCAACGGCCAACTCGAGGGGGCCTTCGTGTCCGACAATGGCCCCACTCGACCCCCAACCTTTACTGAGACCGCGGCCCGGATGCCCTCGGGTCTGGCGGCGGACAAGCGTGGCCAGCTGATCAGGGCAGCCTACCACGCCTGCCTGGGCTGCGGCCTGCACGACGGCGTGTACAACGTGGAGCTGAAGATGACGGAGCGGGGCCCGCGCCTGATCGAGATCAACGCCCGCATGGGGGGCTTCTACCTGCGCGACTGGATCCTGCAGCTGTACGGCGTGGACCTCGTGCTCGCGGCCTGCATGGTGGCGTGCGGCGTACGGCCCCGCCTGCCCTCCGCCTCCGACCTGCCGGCGGGGGGCCATTTTGCCGGGGTGATGTGCGTGGTCTCCCAGCACCTCCAGGCCCTGAGGACCACGTCCAGCCTCACCTACCTGCGGAGCCTGCACCAGGCGGGAGCCATCTGCCTCAACGAGCTGGCCGCGGCCGACGAGCTCATCGCGGGAGAGTACGAGGAGCCCTTCTGTAACGTGGCGATGAGGGACACCTGCGCAGTGAGAGCCCGCCAGCGTCTTCTGGCCCTCTGCCAGGCCCTGGGACTACACCGCCCACCACATTACGACCTCACCTTCTTCCTGTCTGAGTTTAGTTAATCAGATATTTGGATCGGAGCAAACTGAAGCGCTTGTTTTGAATAAATCAAGATCGCTGACTCAACGCGTAATTTGCATCTTAGCAGTGTGTAATTGGGTTCTAGGGTACAGCATGTATGCCTACAACTAAATGATTTACTCTCATGAATATGGGTATCGATCTATAGTGAATATAAACATGCTATACTCATCTGAATCTTAATGTATACATTAAAGTATGTTAAGTAGTATTCTTAAGTATTCTTTAGTAATAGATTAGAATAGATCATACATTCATTAAGGGCAATTAAGCCCTATTTTAGTCATTGTAATATCAAAATATACTGTAGGCCAAATAAAAGATTTTGTAACCATCTGTACAACCCTTAAGTGCCTTAATACAAGAGTGTAGACACGATGTCTTGGTATCAATAAAATATATATTTATTTTCACCTAAAAGGACCTCATTACAATTCTTCCTGTGAAACATTTTCGCTGCCAAGGAAAATTATTTGTGAAGATATTCCCAAGAACATCTGACAGGGACATTATAGAAAACGAATGTGTCTTGCTTCGAAACTCTGGACTCTGGCTAGCCTACAACTGCTCCACTGAACGTGATCTGAGCTTATTGTTCAAATTCTCACAGAAAATGTGCACTACAGTGATGCTGAGAACAAGTGTGTCAATAACGATTGCTAGTTTGAAAATCACGGCCATGCCAGTATTTCCCCATAGTCAAAGGGCACAATAATGATATTATAGTATAATGGTTGAAATGCTGCAGACCAAATTATTATTGAGAATGGTAGGGTAGCGAAGATGAAGGGCAAAAGGCAATTCAACGTCAAGCTGTTGAAATGTATTTAGCTTGAAAGGTCATCTTGTATCATATTACATGTGGGCCCAAAGAGGATTTTCTTGGGCCATTTGACCCAAAAGTCAAACGGTCAACCAAGTAAATATAGCCAGGCAGAAGTGGTAAACACAAACATCAGGAGACTGTTGATAAGTTGTAACTGTCTACTGACACGGTGCTGAAATGGGCTCTGTAGGAGGGGGAGACGCAGGAATGTTGTTGGATGAAACTATATTTTATGGCAGCAAAAAAATATCTCCCCATCAAGGCCAACAATAGAGTAGCCTACGAAAAGAAGGTAGGTCGCGCAGGTCTCAGCATGATTCCTGTAGGCTGCAGTATCTTCTGTCATTGTCACTTGCGACAGCAAGTGCAGCTCCCGCACAAGAGCAATGGAATAGATTTTATTATATGCATTTTGATAGGGTTGCCTTGTGACGTGGCGTTACATTTCGCCTATTTGTATTTTTGCTGCAATAAATTATGTTGATTTCTAACATGAAAAAAAAAATCTAACAGTAGGCCTAGTCTATGAGTAGCCTAATATATCGGCGATAACCACTGTTTTTGGGGTATTGCGAAAGTGCGCCAGCTGGACATTCAGTGGTAGGCCTATTGGATGTTTTAAAACACATCCAATACAACAGAATGTCCAGCTGGTGGCTCGGTAACGATGCTCTTAGCGCTCTTCGAGTGCCCCTATAGTGACACCTCGATCCGGAGTCTGCCATTTAACAATCGAAAATCTAAAATATTTTATTATTATTATTATTTGGAGTGATCAATACATTTGACAATGACTGTAGGTCCTATACTCAAAGGTGTGGCATCTCAGCTGAATTCTATCATTTAGGCCTACTTACAAACATCTCTAGCTCCTCCTTAAACAGAAAAAAATTCTAATCGAAACTCTCCTCAACTCTTTTACCCAACCTCAAATGCTCCTCGGCTCGGTTTCACTGCTTGGAAAACCAAGGAAAGGTCGGTAGTTTGCTGTTTTTGATGTTTTCCTCCCTTATTATCTGATAACTGTGTGTTTTTGCCTCCAGCGATGTCTGGGCCAGGGGAGGGAAAGGGTTATGTTGGATGCATTCCTTCTGTTCTGAGCAGGGGGAAGCATCGGGTTTGATTACATGTGTTGTCCTCTTTCTCCTATCTTAAGAAGAGGCTATGGAAACATCCGAAATCCCGACAGCCGAGACGGGGCAGCAGGAGGAAAGCGTCAACGTGGTCGTGAACAGCAGTAAGCCTCTGCATCTGTTCGTCAAGAGGAAGACACAGACTCTTGGGGTAGGACTTCCTGTTTATGTTTGGAATGTGATGTAAATACATATCTTTTTATGGAAATACACAACCTAATTGGACCCCACACAGCAATAAAGCTGATGGACTAACCCTAACCTGACACAGTATTAGAAATAACACCAGTAGGTAGGTCTACTGACTGCTGAGTGCTGGGTGGGTGGATGGGTGGATGGATGAACACTGAGTTCTCACCCATAGAGTGGTCATAACAACACCTTATAAGGGTCAACTGACCGTTGAAATGTATTTTTCTCTGAGATAAACCAGACCCAATAGGTGTGACCTCTTCAGCATCCTTACCAACACATATACCATGGATTTTCTGTTGTTGATATCAGAGGCATACCAGAGGTTAGCATCTATCCCCGCTTGATCAAATGCAGGGGCTCAGCAGTGTGCAGCTGGCTGTATAAAGGGGTCCTTTGTCTGATCACAACTGGGGTAACATCTCCCCCTCTTGTGTCTCTTGTGTCCTCCTTCCCAGATTGTGGTTTTGATGCTCGGTTGTGCGGAGCTCATGGTGGCGTTTGAACTCATTTCTATTTACAGTGTGCATTACGTCTACATGTCCTTATGGCAGGGAGCCGTGGTAGGCCTACATCACACTAGTGACCATCACTCAATCCATTGGTACGGTGGCGTGTTACAGTGCATGCTCCATGTTAATCGTTTGCAATGGTCTTCTTTCTTTTCTTTCTAGTGTCTATTCTGCGGAATTATTTCCATTCAAAGTGTCCGACAACCATCCAAGAAATGTGTATGTTTATTTTAATGCTTGTTTTCTAGTTTGATCGAGAGAGAGAGAGAGAGAGAGAGAGAGAGAGAGAGAGAGAGAGAGAGAGAGAGAGAGAGATAGCAAGAGAGCGTAACATGAGTGGCCTCTAAATACAGCCTATTTGTAAACCACCTTTCTCTTGTAGGTAACGATCTGTTTGGCCATGTATGTGGTGACACTCATTGGAATAACCATTTCAGTGATAGTCAGAATGCATCTGTTGGCTGAATTCCTTCGCTATATCTCAGATGAACCAACCTCCTACATTATGGTAAGTGATGGTCCAAAACAAGCAATAAACCAAACACAAACCATATTGAGTGGATGATAGTGGAAAAACAAATGTATTGCTCTAATTTACTTTGTCTCTTTCTTTTTGTCATGCAGCAAATGCTTATTGAAGCCATACTGCTCATTTGTAGCTTGTGCGTTTCTGGACTTCTTATCTTTTTGTCTACGGTTGCACGTAAAGCTCTGAAATCCATGCCATCCCAGGTAATATTTTTCCTATGAATTGACAACAGTGCTATACAACAATTGACAATAAGTGCTATTAGTAAGAACTTGGTAGTTATATTGCTTCTTGATTCGTGCGTTTTTTTCTTCCTGATCTGTTTACAGGTGACTGTCCAGCACGTCAAACCAGCCATGACCCCTGACACGATACCGACTGAATAGCATTTATTCTGCTTGTTCAGTAGGCCTATTGTACATCAGCACTGTCTTGAAATGGTATCCGTCTCGCTACGCTTTGGCGCCATCTCCACCTGTGTATGGACGGGCCAGCCCACCAGGTGGCACTACAGCACCTTTTTTTATATCTTGATATTCCAACGCACGCAATGTCTGAGGCCTACATTTTAACAAACGTGGTGTTTTGAAGTTCATAATGTGTAACGATCTCTTATTCTTGTTTGATTATTTTGTTGTTGTTTTGTATTGCCACTCAATTGTAAAGGGGCTACTTCATAATATGACCTAAATCAGCAGGCTAATAAACGCACAAAAGTGTAATCAAAACTGTGTGTATGTGTAACATACTGTGTTAAAAACCAATACATCTTCACTACTACTATCGATCATGTCTACCAATAAAATCCTACTTTTCGTCGATTCAGTCGATTTTTTTGTGTATATAACGAATAATTTATTTAAGCAGCTTATTCACATTAACTACTTTAAAATTAATCCGTCGATGTATTTGTGACTCTTACTTATTTCATATTATTGCAAATAATGCAAGGCAAAAAGCCGTTTCAATTGCTTTCGAAATCAGCTTTAATGTGCCAAATGCGTAGGCCTAGCTTGAAAAAGTAACTATATTATGTGCAGGGCTCTCAAGTCTCACGCATTCGCAATTCAACCCGATCACACGCTCACACGCCACACGTTGTATTTCTCACGCAGAAAGATTTAATCATCCGGGATTTTGTTAAAGCCTCAAATATGATGTTTACATTGATTTTGCGTTGTGTTTCTTTGGATCGTTCACAAACTAGTTAGGCTACTACGCCCTCACCTACTCAGTTCTATACGCTTTGCATTGGTGGAAGTGATGGGGGAGTGGTGAAGTAGAGCCTCTAGAATGCACAGTCTGTCTTAAGAGTTGCTGTCATTGGTCGATAGCCTTCTCTCTTGAAACATTTAATTGGTCAGCATGATAGCGCAAACGTTCTTGTTTACACCAGCGCATGTGTCCGGCATCTGCCAAAACGTAAATTTAAGTTCACGGAAGGGGATTCTGTGCACCCAGTACAATTTGAAGAGCATGACCTGCAAGGATTTACATTCGTACTTGAAATTAATATATGCCCAAAATGAGGAGGACTGAAAAGTATCCTGCCCATGGTGTAATTGACCCACCAGGTATCAGGTAATAATCAAATGGGTTCCCCGTACAGTTCAGACGGCGCTTGCCACGCACCAGCTATTCAAATATTCAATAATCTCACTCTGAACTCAGTTCAAAACTTGAGAGCCCTGGTGTGTCTGTGTGTCTGTGCGTGCGTGCGTGCGTGCGTATGCATGGTCGCGTGAATAACCTCATCAAAGAAGTTGAACAGTAGTGTAAAAGTGTAAATCGGCATCTGCACGTGCGAGCGTCTGTGCGTACCGCAGAATGCACACCCCCATACGCTGACATTTCTGCAAGCGTGCAGCGTTCCTCCGGCCCCGCTGATGTCATGATGCCGGGCCCCGCTTTGTCTCAACAATACCCTCCTTCAGTTTCCCAACGGGCCCCTGGGAATGAACCACAGCTTTTGTATGTGTGTGGGTACGTGTGTTTATCTGCGTGTATGTGTGTTACTGTGTGTGTGTAGGGGAGGGGAGGGGGGGACTTTGTGCGTGTGTGCGCACTTGTGTGTGTGTGTGTGTGTGTGTGTGTGTGCGTGCGTGCGTGCGCGTGCGTGCGTGTGTGCGCACATTTGTGTGTGTGTGTGTGTGTGTGAGGTTGTCAGCTCAGGCTGAGGACTGGCATAGAGAGCAGAGCACAATGAAGGGGGAGGGCTGGGGTCTGTGGAGGGGGAGGGGGAGAACGAAAGTAAGACTTCTGCAAAGAGATGGGAGGAGATTTGCAGGGAAAAGAGTGAGTTATTTGGAAGATGCGTGATGGATAAGAGGAGGGGGAGGGGGGTGGGTAGATATATGCCTGAAGGTGAAGGGAAAGCAACAACACCTAAAGTTATGACGAAAGGAAACAAAATCAACTGTGTGTGTATGTGTGTGTGTGTGTGTGTGTCAGTGTGCCTGCGTGGTGCATGTTGACTCATACACTTTAAGTTTGCCTCTTAATCTCCCGCCTGTGTTCCATTAGGCCCCGGTGTGTCATTTCAGTTTCTCGTACCCTTTTACTTAGCAAAAACGCTTCCTCTGATTACTGGCACCGATGCCCTATCTTCAGGCCCACATGCCCATAATTAACTTATTAACCTCCTTGCAACTCCCCATGCAGAGAGACACACCAACACACAAACACAGACGCACAGACACACAGACACACAGACGCACAGACACACAGACACACAGAACGGTTTTACGTTTTAGCAATCCCTTCCAGTAAGGCTTATTGCACCCTAGACTACCCTAGCAGCTTCCCAGAAACCCGGAGAGTCCCTCTCTCTCTCACACACACACACACACACACACACACACACACACACACACACACACACACACACACACACACACAC
>JAOPUD010000002.1:9309994-9320114 GCA_027122715.1 Trisopterus minutus
AAATAGAGAATTCAGTTCTGCTCCACAGAATCACAACAGTTCTGAATGGATGTTACATTTACATTGAGGGGAATTTACAGACACGTTCATCTAAAGCGACTCACAACCATGCATACACACACATTCACACACCAACGGGATGGTCAACCACGCAAGGCGACAGCCAGCTCGTCAGGAGCAGTCAGGGTGATATGTCTTGCTCATAGGACACCTCGACCAACCTCACCTAGGAGGATCTCGGGGACCGAACTAGCTTCTGGTTGCCAGCCAACCCGCTCTACCACTCGATGTACTGTCGCACCGGGACGGGCGATGCTGAGGACAAACAAGCAGCACCTTACCTTCCAACATTCGGAACGCCGTCCACTCCTCTTCAGACCGTCAATCCTCACGTTTAACTCTTATTAATATTATATTATTATTTATTATTATTACCGTATTATTATATGCAGCCCTCACGACCCGCCCACCTGCTCCCTAATGACACATCTAATAATAACTTGAGGGGCTTTGAGTAACATCTTGTTTGCCAGAATGACAGAATGGTAAAAGACGAGCATGCTCGTCATCGAACAATGCACTGTGCGTGTCGACGTGTCGACTGACAGCTCATGTATATCAATGCATTCTGCCTTCCTGTCCAGTAGGGGGCGTTATTACACATGACTGTTAGAATATGAACTCCTAGCAAACAGACAGTCACTTCCGCTTCCGGAAACCGTCCCCCAAAAAGCCGCAACATAAACACCACACTCAAAATCATCCTCCCATAGAATCAGTAAATAAAACATTTAGTCCACAACGGTAAGAGAGAATAATGATATTTGATCCACTAAGACGTTTAATCAGATCAACTATCCGGGGAAGTTTGTGCTTTTTTAAACAGAAGTACCCGGAAGAATTGAAAACACTAGCTTCCTCTAGCTACGAGCTAATTCTCTGCAGGATGAATAATGTTAAAACCTAGAAGAAGCACTGTTGGTCACCTCAATTCCCCCCATCGTGTTTGCATACTTCTGCTTAATTCACGCTCCGAGACGACCACTAAAATAATGCATTGCAAAAATGATCACTTATGGGTAAGTTTCTCTGCTGTTGTCTCTGAACCACCTGTCCATGTATTCTGTCTGAGTAGTGTGAGGATGTCGGGCCAGAAGCGTCCTTCTGAGGCCGGCGGTGCTTCGTCGGGCGGGCCTCCCGAGAAGCGGAGGGAGCGGGACGGAGGAGAGGACGCTGGTCCCGGGCTCAGCACGGCTGCTGGGGGGAGCACGGCTGTGGAAACTGTCATCAAACTTGGACTTAACCCCAACACGGTAAGAAAAATCATGATCCAATTCAGGATCTGCCCCCTTTCCCCCTGTGTGACCCCCCCCCCCCCCCCCATCTCTACTCTTCATGGCATGTTTGAAACGTCTCTTCTCAGGAGGAACAAGACATCAAAGCTCTCCAAGTTAAAAACCGCAAGCTGGGAGAAGCCCTTGATCAAAGACAGGTAAACAAGCTTATCTTCCCATTCCTGAACAGTAGCATTTGAAATGAGAAACAAAAAATCGTAATCTGGCACTTGTTTGGTGTAGGTGATTGAGGATGAGCTGCGGGATCGCGTCGAAAGGCTGGAGACTCGACAGGCCACAGACGATGCAAGTCTTCTCATCCTCAACCGATACTGGAACCAGGTACACCGAAGCAACACTTCTCCCACCATGTAGGTCAACCCGAAGGCAGCCAATCAAACAGCAGAGTGTGACGGCCCATTTCCTGATTTCAGTTTGACGAGAACGTGAAACTGACTGTGAGGCGCTGCGACCAATCAGACAAGGAGCCTGAGAAATCCCCCGCAGCAGAGGGACAGGGGACGAGGCTGAAGCCGGGAACGCCGGAACCTGACGGAGACTCGAATCAGGAGAGGGCCAAGGACAGAGGTACAGAGAGACGTATAAACCAGGAACTAAAAACCAGGGCCGTTTAGTGATGAAACGTGTGGCCGTCTTGAGTTGATTATGTTTACCTGTATCAGTTGACCTTGTGAGCAATGATGTTTTCCTGTTCAGCGAGTCAGTGTAGCAAGCGTTTGGATAGTAGGTTTAGGAGTGGTGGCAAATCTTCTTCCCAAACCACTGTTTTGTGGAGGAAGGAACGTGGTCGCAATCTGAGCTTATAATTTGGTGAAAAAGAGGCATGTACCTGCCATGTCACACTGTCTGTGCACTTCTGCTCCTCCGTTGGGACCAAAGGCCACCAGGGGGAGACGGCCACCTCCTTCCTGGCCACGCTGGCCAGCAGCAGCACGGAGGAGATGGAGGCGGAGCTGCAGGAGAGGCTGGAGTCCAGCCAGAAGCAGGTGACCCGCGTGGTGGAGCTCTACGAGGGGCTGAAGGGCACCGTGGAGCGCCTTAAAGTGGAGCCCGACTCGGGTGCCGGTAAGACGAGGGCAGGGCGCGGGTTGAACCAGGGCAGCCGGGATGGACCAGTTGGAAGTGTGCGTCTATGTCGGCTTAGGGTCTGCTTAGCTCAGGAGGTAGAGCGGGTTGACTTGTATCTGGAAGGTTGTCAGAAAGATTCCCCGTGTCCGCCTGGCTGAGTGTAGAGGTGCCCCCGAGCAAGACACATAACCCTAATTGCTCCCGGCGAGCTGGCTGTTGCCTTGCATGGTTGACTCTGCTGTCGGTGTGTGAATGTGTGTAGGAACAGTGTGTCAATTGTAATGTAATGTATGTGAGAATGTTTCAACAAGTACTCTGTCCTATGAGTGTTGGAGGATGTAATCAAAACGTATGGATGAGAGTGACTGAAGCTGCTTGTGGAAATGATCATGGACATAATTCCCTGAGGAGTTTGCAGGCCTCTTAAAATAGCCCTGTCTTTTCCAGAGGGCTCTCTATGGCAGGTGGCCTCCCAGCTCAACACCCTACTGACCAATGAGAACGACAGACTTCGCCAACTGACCGAAGATCTCACACAGAAACACAGTCAGATGACCACAGAGGTATGGAGTACGAGGTCCCACTGGTACACTGGCCATTGCATGCTTGTATACATCCATACATATGAGCCACTGTCAGCAACTTATTCCAGACAGCGTTGAGATGTTCCCTGGTTTCCCCCCTCCTTACCCTCTCGCCCCTCCCCTCCCACCAGTCTCGATCCCTGGGCCGCGCGGCCGCCAAGGCGGACACCAGGGTCAGCGAGCTGCAGGGCCTCATCGAGGAGCTCCAGTGGGACATGGAGAAGATCCGCCGCCGGGAGAACCGGCTGAACGCCCGGCTCAGTGAGATCCTGGAGAGGGTGAGTCCGGTGCCGTCTCTCTTTTAGCGCGGATCCTTTCTGTTGTCATCGTCGCAGGTGTTGGTCACCTAGACCCTGCATAGCCACCCCCTTCCACCCGTCCTACTTATTGTATGCTGTACGTCCTGGCACTTAATGTATGCACTTATTGTGTGTTGTATTTAGTTATAGTACTTGGTTGTGCAGCATCTTATCCTAGCTATCTTTGTTGTGTATGGGCAATGGGTTAACCTAGGGATGGTTAGTGCTTGGCACTTCGTCCATAGACTGTTTTTACTGTACCAACAGCGATATACTGTATTGTTTCACTTCTTATGACAAATGTAATTACTGTAAGTTGCTTCGGATTAAAGTGTCTGCTAAATGCTGTAAATGTGCCATAAAAAAGTAGAAATAGCAATTTGCTAAAACCTGGTACAATGCATCTCTCCTTGCTCTAAGCAAGGTTAATGTTTACTTTGTACATTGTCCATATTTAAATGGGGCTTATTTGTGTTGCAGGTGAACAGTAAAGGCTATAAGGTCTGCGGGGAGGCCAGCAGTGTGTGTGGGACCATCACCATCAACAAGAGAAAGGTACCGTAACCGTTGTTGTTGTCTCGGGATTAATGTTAAATCCGGAGCACGTGGCGCTCCCTGGCCTGTGAGCCGTGTTGACCCCCACGGCCGCTCGGCTCTCCCTCCAGTTCGAGGAGATGAACAGCGAGCTGGAGGAGAACCGGGAGCTGGCGGATAACCGCAACAGTGAGCTGCAGAAGCTGGAGCAGGACCTTGCGAGCGTCAACCATGAGAACAACAACATGAAGGTACAGTGAGCCCACAACGCACACAGACCGATGATTAGCAATGTACGTTTCTCCATTCCCCCCCATCTCGATATTATACAAATCATGGAATAATATCACAAAAAATATTGTAAACCGTCAGGGGGCAAGATAACGATCAAATGAATTAATCTTTTCGTAATAAAATATCTGATAACATCGTCGGCGTGTATGTTCTTGATTGAAAAGCCAGGTTGCAGGGAAACAAATTTCATTCATAAGCGACTCCTACACACAAGAGTTGTGTCGCTGGTTTTGCTGGGGCGCAGCATCCTCTAGTGGCGATCATTCTGGTTGCATGAACACGGCAGTTCAAACCCAGTGGGATGGGCACTGAACAAGCCCTTGTTCAGTTATGGTACAAACTAAAGATGTATGACAGGTGCGATCTAGGTGCAACCGGATCAGCTGTGATCAACTATTTTCTAGCGTGTCATGTTAGTGCAGTCTACTAGGCTAAAAACACTGGTATGACATGAGTTATTTCTTGAATCGATCTTATTTTGTATATGTCATTTAGATAATTGTCTTTATGGAAATGTAGTCTATATGGGTTTTTTAATAGGCTGGGAAAAAAAGTCTGGAAAAAAACAAGGGGACGACGGAAGAAGAAGCGAACAATTCCCGCTTTTCTATTGAAGCGCAGACGATTTGTCGTTCCGTCGCGGCGTGCCGTGTTTTTGAAACGCACTCATGTCGCCCCCCCCCACCCCCTGCAGGCGGAGCTCCTGAGCCGGGCGGAGGGCGTGGTCAAGGACAGTGCCGAGTACCGCTGCCTGCAGTCCCAGTTCTCGGTGCTGTACAACGAGTCTCTGGGGCTCAAGAGCCAGCTGGACGAGACTCGCACCCGCCTCAACACCACCCGCACGGCCCGCCTCCGCCAGCTGGAGCACATGGAGGTGTGTGGGTGTGGGTCTCTGGGTGTGGGTCTGTGGGTGTGGGCGTGTATTTGCGTGATTGGCTATGGATGTGTGAACGTTTGTTGTGTACAGGGGAGTACAGGGGACGATCATGATTTAGCCATGCGTTGAATTTGCAGGTCAGTGATTTAACTTGGGCATGTATAAGCATTCTATAGCTGGATTAGATTCGCTACCTCACGACCATTATACCACCCCTTATTTCCCAGACATGTCCTGTGTACAGAGGTACGATGGCCTACGTCACATTATTACCACGCACAAATGAGGAGGTCATGGCTAATCATAATCGCAGTCTGAATCGGCCCGCACGAGTAGCGAATGTGTAAGGAAGTGGGGTTGTCTCTGACATGCAGCTGATGCAATGGGTGCCAATTCAATTATGGCACCCATTGCCCTACTGATCAGCCCTGGAAGGAGGGAGTCCCACTTGGCACAAGATTTCCTTCTAGCTAATTAAGGGAGTTTGTTCTTGCCCTCTGGGGGGGCTAGGGTGTGTCCGACTAGATGTATGTTGGATAGATCAGCCTACCAGCCTACCCAGTGGACTGGAGCAAACGCTGCTCATCTATCCGTCATGCATCTAGGACACACCCACTTGTGATGTCAGAAGAGAAACATCTTGTAACGGCTAATCACACGCACACCTGGTGGTATGATATTGTATAATATCACCTTGTAAGGGCTCTACAAATAAAGTTGAATTGAATGTGTGTCAGAACGACGAGGTGGCGCTGCAGAGGAAGGTGCGGACGGAGGTGTTCCAGCTGGAGGACACGCTGGCCCAGGTCCGGAAGGAGTACGAGATGCTGCGCATCGAGTTTGAGCAGACCCTCGCAGCCAATGAGCAAGCAGGTAGATCACCCACACACAAGCACATGCACACGCACGCACCCAGACACGCACGCACACGCACGCACAGAAACAAACATGAACACACACACA
The DNA here is from genome assembly GCA_027122715.1 of Trisopterus minutus. Classification (NCBI taxonomy): domain Eukaryota; kingdom Metazoa; phylum Chordata; class Actinopteri; order Gadiformes; family Gadidae; genus Trisopterus; species Trisopterus minutus. The sequence continues at coordinate 9,315,969 of JAOPUD010000002.1, forward strand.
CACACACACTCACTCACTCACTCACTCACTCACTCACTCACACACACACCCCCAAACCTTTGACATCGACACGGAAAAATCCCTGATTCTGTCTGTCTGTCCGTCTGTCTGTGGATCTCACGTCTCCTCCTCCCTTTTCTTGCCATCTCTCTTCCCCAGGCCCGATCAACAAGGAGATGCGCCACCTCATCAGCACCCTGCAGAACCACAACCAGCAGATGAAGGGGGAGGTGGTGAAGTTCAAGCTGAGGCTGCGGGAGACCCAGACTGAGCTCACCCTGGTGAGTGGGGACGGGGTCGCCCCCTCTCAACGCCCTCGCCCTCGCCCTCTCCTGGGAACACTCACCGGTCTGTTCTGCCACAGGTCCGCGCCGCCAAGGGCAGCGGCATGCTGCAGTCCCAGTCCAGCACGGAGTTGGATGTTAAGGAAGAGACCGTCTCTCCTCCAGCCACCGTTGCCTCCGGCGACGCCGCGGTCAAGGCGGAGTCGGACAGCGGGTCGGCCACGCCCAGCAGCACCGGTGAGAACCTGAAACTCATCAGTCATCTTATAGTTTTGTAGCTCACGCATAGTATTATGATTTGAAACAGTTTTCAATACGTTGTAAACTCCAGTTCATCATCTGAATCACTTCATTCACGCAAAATCTTATTGAAATCCCAATAAAGGTATACACATTGAATGAATCCGATCTGGTATACATACACACAGCGTTGAGTCCCACCCTGCTAGTTGTCCTTATCCCAAAGTTGGTCGGATACACGACGAGATTCTGTCCAATGGATCAACGTTAGGAAACCCCTCAGTGCAAAACGTCAGCCTTATCCACATTCCGTATGTTGAGTGAATGTTTCATTCATCCATCCATTCATTCATTCATCCATCCATTCATTCATTCATTCAAAGGGAGACGTGTCTCTTGCGGCCCCTCAGGTGTCCTCGTGAAGACGGAGCCCGGGACGGACGGGGACGTGGCCGTGAAGGAGGAGGAGAAGGAGGACAAGAAGGAGACCGTGAAGAAGGAGGAGCGGGAGAAGGAGAAGGAGAAGGAGCGCGAGAGGAGCACACGCGGGGGGGGCGGCGCCAAGGAGGAGCGGGACAAGCCGGGCGGCAGCAGCGGCCAATCGGAGGAGGCGAGCGGGGACCGCCCGTCGGTCGGCGGCGTGCCAAAGAGGAAGGAGGTGGAGCAGCTGAAGACCGTCCGCACCGAGCTCAAGTAAGGGGGCGTGTACACCGCGGGCATTTCCCTGTTACCAATGACAACGAGATAACAACGTGATGGCAATGAAGGTGGTGGTGGTGGTGGTGGTGGTGGTGATGACGGTGGTGGTGATGATGATTAAAGAGGTTGTGATTGGGATGATGATGGTGGTAGTGATACGATGGCAGTGGTGATGATGATGGTGATGGTGATGGAGGTGGTGGTGATTGGGATGATGAGGATGACGTGGTGCTGGTGGTGATTGTGATGATGGTGATGCTGGTGATGCTGATGGTGATGATGTTGTGGTTGCAGGAAAGCCCAGGAGTCCCAGAGAGAGATGAAGCTGCTGCTGGACATGTACCGCTCAGCACCCAAGGAGCAGAGGGACAAAGTCCAGCTCATGGCTGCTGAGAAGAAGGCCAAGTCAGAGGTAGGGGAGCACTTTCATCCAGCACAAACACCCCACAATAACACTGTGTCTCATGCAAATAGTGTTTTGTCTGAGATGCTTGCAATGTGCTCCGAAACCCATTCTGTCATGAAGATGCTAGCCCGAAGGCTAAGAAGATCTAGGTTCATTGCTAAAATCGTAAATCTTTTTGAATTTAAACCTTTCACTGAGTGTTTAACGCTTTGTCCCAGAGGGTTTACATCACCCACATGTCGGTTCTAGCGTACACTTGCAACACACATTTCCTCAGTAGATGGCCACCTAGCTGTGTTGTGATGATCTGACGACCCCCCCCCGCCCTCCTTCTGCAGGTGGAGGAGCTGAGGCAGCGGCTCAGGGACCTGGAGGAGAGGGAGAGGAGGGAGGGTAAGAAAATGGCGGACGAGGAGGCCCTGAGGAAGATCCGCTCGGTGGAGGAGCAGATCGACATCCTCAACAAGAAGCTCTCCATCGCCAAGCAGGCAAGCGGCCATTGTGGATGTTATTACTAGCATGTGCACGCTGACGCTCTTAAGAAAGGTCCATCTATCTGGTATGACACAGGGTGTTCCTTCTGTGGGGTATGGTTTCGTTCCAAATGGACGACGATGGGAACCACCAGTGTTTACTACTGGAGGGTTTCAGTGTCGTTTTGATTACTTGTAACACTCTGACTACACCTCACTACACACACATTCACACACACCTTCACACACATGTACACACACGTTCGCACACATTTAAACACATGTTCACAAATATTTGAACACATGTTCACACACATTTAAACACACTTTCACACACGCGTGCACACACGTGCACACATTTAAACACAATTTTACACACACACACACACACACACACACACACACACACACACACACACACACACACACACACGTGCACCCGCACACGCACACTGCCACCCACACAGGAGGAGGACGCGCTGCTGAGCGAGATGGACGTGACGGGCCAAGCCTTCGAGGACATGCAGGAGCAGAACATCCGTCTGATGCAGCAGCTCCGCGAGAAGGACGACGCCAACTTCAAGTTGATGAGTGAGCGCATCAAGTCCAACCAGATCCACAAGCTGCTGAAGGAGGAGAAGGAGGAGCTGGCCGACCAGCTGCTCACCCTCAAGACCCAGGTGGGGCCCGCCGCCGTTGGTGGGGACGCGGGTCTTAACGCACATGTTGACACACACACACACACATGTTCAGACACATTTAAACACACACGGACACACACAGTAAGTGTAAGTACTGGAGTCATGGTTAAGACTCGAGTCTTAACCAACTGTTCCGTGATATAGCCCATTGATCAGAGAGTTTGATCAAACAGACCTGGAGATTAGGTCAGGTTACTCAGACTACACTGAGTCAATATCAATTAATGTGACGCAAAGAGAAACCAGGAAAACTACATGCAAGCTTTACACCGGTCGGTAAAACGATCTTTTTGATAGCATCTTTTAATTGCAATCAATTAAGAGGATTGCATCTTCCACCTTCCCCTAATATTAAAACCAAGTCTGGGAAGTACAGCCCCATTACTCTGGGCTCTCTCCCTGACTCCTCTGCTCACCCAATCCGCTGTGTCCTCTTCCACCAGGTCGACGCCCAGCTGCAGGTGGTGCGCAAGCTGGAGGAGAAGGAGCGCCTCCTGCAGGGCACCATCAGTACTGCAGAGAGGGAGCTGGCTCTGCGAACGCAGGCCCTGGACATGAACAAACGCAAGGTGGGGAGCAAACACATACTAGGGAGCCCTGCCCTGGAGCGGATGATGATGATGATGATGATGATGATGATAAAGCGTCCAATTTACATGTATGTTTGATTTAAATGAAAAACATTTCAAAGGAATGTTATTTTTTCCCCCTATATGCCTTCAGCATGAATGTTTATATCAGGCTTTTGGATATAAAATATAAACATCCACCTGGCTACAATAAACATCTCTATCCAAAATCATTTGTACTGGCCAAAAATGGCCAATTCTGCCAAAAGGCTCCTAGCCATTAGGCGTCAAACTGCTCGGTGACGAGGGCCACCTCAGTCGGGGAGTGAGGGCTCAGTTGGGGGGGCCATGGGGGCAGAGGGGGGCACTGAGGGGCTGTAGCCGGCCCTGATTATCAGGTAGCACCGCTCAAGCCACACATATTGCCGGTCCTTCCGACTCCACCCAGAAGTCTTTTAGATCTTGGATTCTCGGTTTCTTTTTTTTTTTTTGGCGTCACACCGATTTGATATTGACTCGGTGTATCATCTGAGGCATGATGGAGACCATTCTGTCTGCGTAGGCGCAGGAGTCGGCGCTGCTGTCAGAGGAGGTGCGTACCCAGCTGGAGCAGGTGCAACAGAGGCTCAGCCTGGTCCGCGAGGAGGTGGTGGAGAACAGCATCTCCCGGGAGAAGGAGTCCTTCAACTCGCGCCGTGCACAGGTACACACACACACACACACACACACACACACACACACACACACACACACACACACACACACACACACACA
>JAOPUD010000002.1:9397540-9418919 GCA_027122715.1 Trisopterus minutus
GGTGTCCCTGAGCAAGACGCCTCACCCTAATTGCTCCTGACGAGCTGGCTGTCGCCCTGCGTGGTTGACTCCGCCGTGAGCGTGTGAATGTGTGTGTGAATGGGTGAATGTCAGTCATCACTGTAAAGCGCTTTGGATAATAGCGCTATATAAATGAGGACCATATGAGGACCATTCATTCCTCTCCATCATGTCGTCATTTGAATCATTTTTACGTGGTGTGTCAGCTGTGTGACGAGGCCTGGGCCGATACCTACCGATACCACAGCCCTCCCTGTAACTGTGTGACGAGGCCTGGGCCGGTACCTACCGATACCGCAGCCCTCCCTGTAACTGTGTGACGAGGCCTGGGCCGGTACCTACCGATACCACAGCCCTCCCTGTAACTGTGTGATGAGGCCTGGGACGGTACCTACCGATACCACAGCCCTCTCTGTAACTGTGTTACGGTGCCTCTCCGCAGAGTGTCGGCGACGTGCTGCAGGAGCGCTTTGCAGTGGAGATGAAGTGCAACACGGCACTGCGCCTGGCCGCCCTGCACATGCACGAGAGGCTGGACAGCTGTGGGCAGACGCGCACCTCCATCAAGAGCATCACGTGAGTACCCTGCTCCATTAGGACTGGATCATGTGTATTAGAGAAATAGTCAGGTATTGTCCTCGCAGAGAAAATCCATTTTTCGTATACAATGGGGCTCGTGTTTCAAAATTGCACAGGGATACAGGATACATGCTGGAATAACGCGACAAAAAACAACATAGGACTCCTGAATACAAGCAGACTCATTAGAAAGGGTGTTCTGGTTGTGGACTAGAGAGTGGGATTATTGAGGTCCAGGATTGTATTAAATAATCGGAATAATCTGAGGATTCTGGGGGTTCTGAGGTTTTCCCAGGTTCTGCATGTCCTGAGGGTTCTGAGGATCCTTAGTGTCCTGAGGGTTCTGCTGGTTCTGAAGGTTCTTAGGTCTCTGAAGGTTATGAGGATCTTTTAGTGTTCTGATGGTTCTGATGGTTTTGTAGGTTCTGATGGTTCTTAGGACTCTGAAGGTTCTGGAGATTTTTAGGGTCCTGAGGACTGTTAGGGTTCTGAGGATCTTTAGGGTCCTGAGGACACTGAGGGTAATAATCCAAAACGCTGCAGCGATACGTGGTCCTTCCTGCCATGTAGCGGGACGTCAGACAGATTTGAGACACCTGCATTGTTGACTCATGGTTCTGATGATGCAGTGGGCCTGTCTATTTATAATTCTATTATCTCACAAGGGAAATGTTCCATGAATCACCAAGCTCTCTGTACCGCTATCTCTGTGAATCCCTCTCCAAATTCTGTTGTTTTGTCCTTTCCTGAGCGTGAAGCCTTTCACCATGCTCTCCATTATAGTTGATATGTTATTTATACCAATCCACAGAAATGAACACTGTTCTTCAGATTTTGGCACGGGACTATCCCCCTGTCTTTAGTCACCATACTTAATTTGGCAGATGCTTTTGGAATCTTATGGAACCTGTTATATAAATACAAGACATTAATCAAATCCTAACAAGAGTATACTGTCTCCTTTTGCTAATACTCATTCCTTATTTATTTAGCACCAATTATTTTCCTCCTTTTCTCAGCTCAAAATAAGAACAATTCCTTTTGCAGTTCTGACGTTCATTCCCGCGTCACACAATTTCTATTTTCAACGACCTACAAACGGATGGTAAATTAACTGCATTTATAAAGTGCTTTTCTAGCCAGTACCCACTGAAGGCTCTTTACAATATTGCCTAACATTCACCCATTCATGCACATATTCACACACTGACGGTGGTCTCAGCCATGCAAGGAAACAGCCAGCTCGGCTGGAACAGGGAGCGGTGTCTTGCTCAGGGACACCTCGATACTCAGCTAGGAGTAGCCGGAGATCGCACTAGCAACCTTCCGGTTACCTGCCAACCCTGCTCAATCTCCTGAGCCACATGCCGGCCAGGATGCTATGAAATCAGTTACTCACCAGTGAGACCTTTGCTCTTGTGTTTTCCCCGGGCGTGGCAGGAAGGAGTTCGGGCTGGACAGCTTCATCTCCCCCACGCTGCTCAGCAACATGAGGGAGAAGGACCTGAGGAAGGCCATCGGCTACCACATGAAGAAGATCCAGGCACTGCTGGAGCCACGGCAGAAGGTAGGCCTCACCGTAGACCTGGAGCAAAGGGCTGAGGAGACTTAATGGGTTGGACCGAATTCCCAACATCCCTGGGGTTGAATGAAGGGACGGAGATAGTGGGAGATGGAGAGGTCGAATGAAAATGAATGATTAATGACAGAAGGAAGCGGAAAGTAAAAGGAAAAACGCCTGCTAGCACAATGAAAGTGTGAGTAGACAGGTATAGTGTATTTTGACAGGAGAATTCTGTGCTATAATCCACTGGCGTCCTCAAATGGCCTCCCTTCATGTTTGTCCTCTGGGTTGTCCATCTCCCTGTTCCTCTTACCTCCCTCCCCCAGGTGATCCCATCTCCTCAGGCCCGGCTGGCCTACCTCACCCAGCTGGGAGAGCTCATCTCTTATGGAGGACGGTCCTACACGGCGACCATGATGGTAGGGTAGTACACAAAGGTCATGAATAGCTCTGTACATTAGCTCTTGTTTCATTCAGGATAATTAACAGGATTGGATTAGGCGTTCAACTACACACTATCTTGTAAATAGATGGTATACGATTTAATATTGAGTTGATATGTTTGTAGACATTTATCCGTTTATTACCTTGGATGATTAAAATTACACTGTCTGCTAATTTTACTGATGGCAGTGTGAGTGACAGGTCTCGATAAACAAGGACGGTAGTTGAGGATTCAAACCAGATAATGTTCTCCATGTTGTCCTTCATTCATTTTAAACCCTGATTTTAACCCACTATCCCCCCCGCCGCCCTCCCACGCCCAGCTCCAGGACAGGGAGGCGCTGGTCAGCCTACTGGTGGGGGCAAAGTACGGCATGAGTCAGGTCATCAACCACAAGCTCCACATGATCTCCACGCTGGTGGAGTTCAGCAGCATAAGCCGGGTGGAGCTGCTGTCCGAGTCCGACAAAGTCAGCCTGCTGCGCATCTCGCTGCACGACATGAAGGTACAGAGGCGTGACGGAGACGGAACCAAACCCCGTCTCCAGATAACAATGCTCTACTATCTACACGTATGTTAGCTACACTGACTACTAAATGGCCTTTTCACTGCACTATTTTGCTTCAGCTTAAAAGTATTTGTACATAAAGAATATAATCACACAGCTCAATACACCAATTTGTCTGAATCAGTTCGACCCATGGTGAAACACACCACAAAAATGCCTGTTTTAGCGAAACACAATAGCCGCAGTGATAAGGTTACATAACACACTTCTCCTTCTTGTTTCCACAAAGCGACTCAGAGTCGTTCAGCAAGGCTTCAGTCGGCTCGGGTGACTCAACCATGTGCCGTGTGTGTGCCTCCTCTCCCCCTCTCACTCCACCCTTTCGTGCCATACCTTCCGCTTGAATCAACCCACCTTTTTGCCTTCTCTTTTTTGCAAACTGCCCCCCCCCCCCTTCTTCAGCCATTTGCCTTACTCATGGACTCTTTGGCCGCAAAAGACCTAGCATGTCTGCTGGGAGGCTACTGCAGGCTCCTGGTGGAACCCACTGTCAATGTCTTCCGTCCGGGGCGCCCCAAAGTGCGGGTGCACCGGATCCCTGCTGAGGAAGGTGTGTGTGGGAGGTTCGCCGTTGTAGAGGGCGTGTGCTATGAGTCCCTATCAAGTGAGCAAAAAATTGTTTAACTTAACTTACTCACCACCAAGGCCTTAGCCGCTCATAGACCAAGCTAGAACGCACTTCTACCAGTGAGGGAACAGTTACAGAACGCGGTGTATGTTAATGTTATTGCTTCGCATGCACTGTGTTTTTGTCATGTACAGTATTAGCCAACATCCGCCAAAATTAACGTACCTTTAAACGCCTGCCTTTGGTTTCTGTGTCAATGTCCCTGCCCCTGTGTTGCTAGGTTACGTGTCCCGCTGCTGCAGCGACTCCGACGACTCTACGGACGAGGATTACCCGATGGAGGGACAGGGCAGCCAACCGCGGGACCCGGCCAGCCAGGACTGGGAGGAGAGGAGGAGGGCGGAGGAGCAGAAGAGGAGAGAGGAGGAGAGGAAGGAGAGGGAGGCCAACGACGGCAAACAGGAAGTGAGGATCATAGTGACATCAGAAAGTAGGGAGGAAGGAGCCCAGGAGGAGGGAGCCACGGGCAGCGGCGCGGGTGTCCCCGGCGACCCGGACGCGGAGACGGGCCGGGAGTCCCCGTGGTACCACACCGACCCGCGGGTCACCAGCAGCTTCTCCAGCCTGTCCAGTGGCTCCATCAGCGCCGCCCTGGAGGAGAGCAGCTCCGCAGCCAGACCCCCATCCCGCCTGGAGGCGCTCCGCAGCCAGCGGGCCGGCGAGGGGCTGGCCACCCTGGACGTCCACCACCCCTACATCCTGGACCCCCAGCGGCAGACGGAGGGCCCCGGTCAGGACCCCCCCCCCCGGAGACCCACCAACCTCAATTACCGCGGCAACGACAACGCCTGCTTGTGCTTTGCCGATCTCTCCAAGGGGGACTTCCTGTCCAGTCCGTCGGGCGCCACCACCGACGATGACGATGACGAGGACGACGAGGACGAGGAAGAGGAGGACCAGGGGGCGGGGCAGCTCAGGCGTATCTCGAGGATCCCCAGCTGTAAGGATCTCCGGATGATCGACAACATCCCGTTCGAGAAGTCGCTGAATAACAAAACGAAAAAGAAAATGCCCCCCAGAGTGCCGGTGAGGACCAGTTCAATCCCAGGTAATAAAACAGACCTCAAGCCGGTGGAGCATCGTCTGTCTGCGAACGAGGAAGGACTCTTCCTCACCCCGTCACCCAATCCCAAACCAGCACTGGGGGGCAAAGAGGTCTCAGAGTCTGAGGATGAGTTCTTCGATGCACAAGAGAGAATAACCCCCCCGGTTCCAGACCTTTCAGGTATGTTTTTTTTAACAGGATTTATTTCTGCTATGCTTTAACATCTTCTGATATTTTTGTTTAAATGTACAGTTATCAAGATTAGGACTTGAAGTGAAAAGTAAACATATAATTCCTCTGTTTATACCTTCTTTCTAAGAATCAGAAATGGCTGACAGGAAGAACGCGAATCGGCTGAGTGGCACCTGGAACGACTCTGTGACGCTGAAAGAGAGGCCTGCATCATCTAAGAGCAAATCAGGAGGAATAATTCATAAAACTGCTCCAGAAACCCTTCCCAAACAGCCAAGCTCACAGAGGTCATCGCAGAAAGCTGAAGCCAAGGTCAAACCCCCGCTGGCACCCAAGCCCCAACTTCTGCCCAAACCCCAAAATGTCCCCCCCAGGTCTCCTCAACATGGCCGCTCTTATGCTCAATGCAACGGGGAGGCCTCTGGCCGTCACTCCTCTGAGCTCCTTGAGATGGAGCCAGAAACAATGGAGTTTAAGTCGGTTACAACTGGAGGCCTGCCACTCTCCTCGCCGCTGGTTACTGCAGTGCGGCGCAGCCAGCAGACACAACCAATCCCCTCCAATCCGATCCAACAGAGAGGCAAGACGCAAGAGAACGGTGTCAAACTAGACAACCGACCAACACTGGATAACCAGCAGATACAGGGGAATAAATCCGTCGTTTCCAGTGACAACATTCACGTTCCTGATGAGAATGGAACATCTAAAGTTGAAGGGAAGAGCAACGGGCATGGCCCGTCCAGGGATACGCAGGCTCTTGTGAAAGGTGGCGATCATCCGGTCAAGAAGAGGCAACCCCCCTTGCCGCCAATATTGTTCTCTAATTTTAAGCAGCCTCCCCCAGTTTCTCCTAAACCAATGTCCCCCATTGATCGTGATCGGTGCCCTCTCTCCCTCCCGGCCAGCACTCCTGTCTCCCCTAGTGATCCGATGAAGGTCTTCAAGGATGGCCTCACCCCGCCCAACGGCATCCACCCTTGGGGCAGCCGCAACGGCAGTGTCCAGTCAGGACCCAGAAGGGTCTCCCTGAGCCATGAGAGCCTGTCGCCTAAGAACGCAGATGCCCCCCTGAGCCTCACCACCTCCCTCACCTCGTCCTCTTCCAAGGGGATGGGGGTGATGGAAGGCAGGGAACCAGGGAGGTCTGGCTCAGGATCCGACCTGAGAACCAGCTCCTCCAGCCTGGGAGGCAGGCTGCCTGCATCTTCCCTGAGAGGCCGGATCCAAGCCCTACCCTGGTACATGACCCGTTCCCAGGAGATCCTGGGAACTCTGGACTATCCCTCCACCACCTCCATCAACGGAGACACGTCAGGCTTCGGCTCCGGGCTGTCTGTGGCCAGCGGGGCGTCCGACCTGAACAAAACCCCCGTCAAGGACAAGGACGCCGGGGCTCCGAAGACCACCGGGAAGGGGAAGGACCTGGAGGATGGGGCAGAGGTTGTCATAGCAACCATCAAAGAGGCCCAACAGGTGACGTCGCTGATGAGGCGGGCCAGCGAGACGAACGGATCGCACTCAAACCTGACCCTCAAGGACAACGGTTCCCACGGCGACAGCGTTTCCTCAGAGCAGCCCCAGTCGCGGCCCCACTCAGGAGTAGGGTTAGGGGGCGTGCCCAGTATCCCCATCGGTGGGGACTCTCCGTCCTCGTCGCTGGCCGAGGGCACCCCACCGCAGCCGTCCAAAGAGGCCTGCGGCTGCCGCACCGTCTACGCCAACTGCTTCAGCGGCGACGCCGAGGAGGGCGTCGGCTTCGACGAGGAACTCACTATATACGAGTTCTCGCGTCGCACGCGGCCCAAGCCTCCGCGACCTCCCGTGATCCCCTCGCCGACCTCCACCTCTCCCTCGCCCAACCCTACCATTTTGTCCTTGCTCAAGGACAACCCACGGCCGCTCTCCACCTTCTCCACCGCCTCCGCTGAGCTCAGCCCCCTGGTCTCACACCCAGCTTCCCCCACGCACGGGTTCAATGGTCCCCTTCGCTCCCTGACCAACAAGCGCTACGGTGGGCTGAAGGGGGGATTCGCCTCTCTGCGTCAAGATATTGACCACCTTCTACTGGTGTTAGAGAGGGGGACAGTGGACGGAGCAGGCTCTGACGGCAATGACATCCCGTCACTGCTCCCTAAATGTCCTGGGCAGGGCACCGCGTTCATGAGCGAGGCTGAGCGAAGTCTCCTCCAGGCAGAGGCGCGCAGGTTGGCGACAGGCTGCCAGCGAGCCACGCGAGTGGGCTGGGCCCCTGATGAGGCGCTGCGGTCCTTATCCAACAGTTTCAGTGCCCTGGTTCAGCTGTCTGCGGCTTGCCTGCGGACTCACCCCTGCCCAGGCTGCGAGGTCTGCCGTAATGGGGGCTTTGTCGAAGACATGGAGGATGAAGGTGCTGAGACCTTGGACAAACTGAAGGAGATAGTGGTTCTCTACCGGGAGTTTGTCGGCGATGTGGAGACTGCTGGAACGAGCGTTGGGATGGGAGCACGGAGCGGTCTCACTGGAACCGGTCTGGGACAGGGGGACGGGGAGGGGGTGAGGCTGCTGGCTAAGCGATGCACGGTTCTCATCTCGTCTGTTTTCGCCCTCACACAGCTCTTCCGTACACGCTCACCAGACACCTCAGAGGCTCCTAGCCATGCACCTCTGAACTTCTGACCTCTGAACTTTGAACTCGTCCCTGTGGACTGTAAAGGCCGGAATAAACAGAAAGTGACAAGAAGAAAGGGCTGGATGAATCAACTACTATTTAGCACAGAGATCTGGTTTGGGATTTCATGTTATTGTACAGTAAGTGCCATGCACATAGAAATCTCACACACACACAGACACCCACACACACTCTCAAACACACAAAGAAACACACACATACACACAGCTCCCAACTGAAAAGAGGTACTTCCATTGATTGGCCTCTTCTCGGACTGATAAGGACTATGCATTTGTAAATATGAATTTTATAACTATCTTACAACTCTCTTATTTTATGATACAATATGTGTATGTATGTAAGTATGAATTACCCACGTAAGTATTTATGTATTTATTTTTAGAGATATTTGTACAATGATCTGTAAGGTTTCTCTTGATGTCATTATTATGTTTTATTTTTCCTTGTTCATGTGTCATGCATCAAAACATGGAATTTTCTACCTCCCTTCCTATTGGCTACAGTCGGTTTAGGAACAGAAACAGTATTATTTTGTGTTTTGCTTTAAGTGTTCCTCACCTCCACTTAAAGGCGTAATCGTTAATAAGTTTTGGTATTTTGTATATTACAGGGAAAATACAACGTATTATGGCATAACAGTTTCAAAACCGAATATCTCAACCCTTTTGGTTTGTACACAAATAACGGTGCCACCTTTTAAAAACATTTATTTATACTTTTTAAAAGATTTGCCAATTATCATAAATCTATACCGTGACGTGGTATAGCACTTTTGTTACAGATTGCACCTTTTTTAGAGAGCCTTCACTTTATTTTTGTCCTACTACCGGCTCCTGACTGACTCTTGAGCGAATGCCTCTGAAAACGTCCATTAAAACGGTGTATGCAGTAAAATACAAGTAGGCATGGATCATCCAAAGGACACTCTATTTTTTCAGTGTGGGTTGTGTGCGTGGGCCAGGGAGAGGTTAACACCGCGAAGAGCTTATTTATGTTGTTTGTAAAGAAAATAAAAAGAAGTTACAAGCGAAAATACGTTCTCGTCAAGGCACAAAGCTGACTGTTAAACTTTACCTAGATGTAGCAAATATCCAAAGTCTTAAAACACTGAGCCACAACCGTCGTGTGAGACAATTTCTCAACATCTGAGTGCACACTCATTAGATAACACAACGATCAACTGATTGACTGCTGTATGTTGGCGTCAGACCTGTATACATATATTTATGGACACACTGTATGTTTAGATCCTATTCCGCTCATCCTTAGTTTATGGCTATGCAAACATAAGCACCCTACCCCCCTGAGTATAATTTAAATGTTTTTGTTGTGTTTTAATTAAACAAAGAATAACAGCATCTTCTTTATGTTTGTCTCTGATGCTATGGAGACCTCTGTTTGGAATGATTGTCTTGGTCTTGGTTCTAGTACTAACTGCATTACAGATTGCAACGTTATGCAAAGTTGCATGGCATTAATGATTTTTAATAACGACTTCCGTCTATTTTGTCTGTGAAAATGTCCGTAAAAGAGTAATATTGCTTGATCGGTTTGCTTATGCACAGTGTCCAGTAATGAACTCATCTGTGTCACATGATACCACCCACCTGTTAATTACCCAAGAGAAGGACTCAGAATCATTACCCATGGCACAAAGTAAAACAAAATATGTCCAATTTGAACTAAGTCAACATATAGGTTTGTCAGAGGCAATGAAAGACTCATTTAAATCCCCTGAAATGCTAAGGGACAAAAAGGAAATGTTCTGTTCATACTTTGAAGGAGAAGGCTATAGATATAGTTGCTTACTGCTCTTGATTGCGAAGGACTTAGGATGAATGGAAGAGGACCTCAGACACAACCTGTTCATTAAGAAGAACTTAATGAACGTCATAGAAAAAAGCTTCCACGTCTGGACACCCCCTCCATCGTTCTTCTATAGGTAAAGTGAAAGTGTAACAAAACATTTAATATTTGTAAGGCTATTTTTTTTCATCTTTCATACCCAACACCAATAACACTGATGTACCAAGAAATGTATGTAATGTAAGAAAATAAACCACACATTAACAAAAAACATAATAGAGGTTGGTGTATGACTTCATTTACGAACGACCATGAACTCGGCAGGACGACCTGTCGAGTTCATCTGCAGGTTGCTGTAGTCTTCTCCATAGACCTCCAGAAAGCCGCCACGTTCTTGAAGACATGTTGATACCGCTCACATTCCTGCTTACTGACGCTGCACTTGTGTAAACAGCAGACAGGCAGCATACTGGCCTATTATTGTAAGATGGATGTGCACAGCTTACATTGACTTAGGTATGCCTTCCTTTAAGGTGCAGAGTGTAGTTCTACGTGCATGTTGTCCTTTGGTGGGAACAAGAGGGTTTGTGAATAACCTATGGGCCAGCAGTCCTAGTACGTTATAGCAGTAGTACTAAGGGGAGACAGCATGGAGTCTAGGTCAGAACCAGGACTTCAAGGGGTGGCGTTAGGCCCTGTTTCCTGTCTGCCATCAGACTGTGATTTGTGATGTGAGACTAGTGTAACATCAATGCAATCGTGGTGCTGTATTATTAGAAAACATTATCCAAATGAAAGCCATTTCAACGAACCTGAGAGGAGCAGCGTCAGCAGCAGTTTATCCGCCTCCAGACCAAGGTCCACTTGTCAGATTGCCTTGACCTTAATCTGATCATGAACATAATCTAAGTTCTTAACACCGCTGGCTTGGCAGAGCAACGTGGGCTGCTGCCAGCTTGACAACAGCTTTTGTGGATCAAATTCAAGAGATATAGGATATGGGAACTTGATTATTGTGCCACCAAGGCTCTTGAATGTGTATGTGTGTTGTGTTGTTGACTATGACACAACATACTAAAGTGTGGTTTCGACAGACTTCCTTGCATGGTTTATGTGTATGTTTGAATAAGGGCAACACATATTTCAAGAAAGGTAAGAATGCACAATAGGTGCAGCATTGTGCCCCTATAGTGAAGGGAGGGACAGGAAGTGGAGCATAGGTAACAAAACAAAATGGAGATCCATTAATAGAAGTAGAAGACAACACATTGGTGTGCGTTTTATTTTTATTCAATACATTGCTGTTGTGATTGAGATATATGAATTGATATTTGTAGTTAATCAGATACTAACAGTAAGCAATCCATCACAATTTCTATTGAACTTTGAACTAAGCTCATAACCTTTCGTTTGGAAAAATATTTGACAATCTCCTCAAAACCCGCATGTATGTAAAAAACAAAACAATACTTGTAAGTCACGAACACATGCATACATTTGATGTCATCTCGTTTTTGGTATTAGTGCAGCGTTGTTCATTATCCTGCAGTAAGGCGCAGCCAGCCGCAATACTTACACAGACACACTTGTGCTTACCAGGGAGGGAGTAACAAATAGATGGGTCACAAGGTCTGGTGAAATGGCAGCTGGAGCCCTGTGTGCCACTGAATATGAACCTCTCCCTCCATCTCCCTCTAGCCTCTCCTCACTGGGCTGTCACATCCGGAGTGAGCTACAGTCTGGCGGCTGCCTCTACTCAGGCTTGAAATCTGAGCCCATTATGTCAACAGGAGTTACAGGCAGGGAGGGGAGCGAGTGAGCACAGAAGAGAAGGGGACAGAGCGAGCGAGCAAAGGAACAACATGTAATGGAAGCAAGACAAATCTGCTTGCATTCGGACTGGTTCCAAATAAAGTATGTCATACAGTATATCATATCTTATTTAACAACTGCAGGTTAAAAATCAAAGAAAATTAAGTGTCAAGACTGGCAAAGCAATTTATCATTGTCATTTGACAGAATATCGTGAATCAATCTCTGCCAATATATGTGTCTTTACAGTTAAAAACAGGTTCTGGGCTGTACATCACTGTATATTTATATAACGTATACATCAGTGGGCACTTGGTCAAAACTTAAATACACAACCACACTGGCAGTAGCACTTAGGACAAGAAACATAGAGACATACATTGTTTGACAAAACAATTCAATATTTAGTCTGATTGGCATAGATGAGTGACAATGGGAACGTTTTATCAGAATGGAGGATGGGGTTCACCGGTGAAATCCAATACATTTGTTCTGCTGATTTTGTTCGGTAACATGGTGGGTTGAACAGCAACTGATCTTGGTCAAATAGAAACAAAACAACACAACAACACACAAAGTAGAAACTAATCCTTGAGATTTCTGACAAATGCCTGAAAGAATTTTGCTCCCAAAATGAATGTAGGCCCAGAGGGTGTAATGTAGACCATGTCAATTGGACCCTGGAACAAGATATCGGTTATTCAGGCTTAAGCACGTTTCATTAAAATTCCGCAACAATAGCAAAATGTTATAATGGCAGTTATGTTCTTTCCCCCTGAATGTTGACTTCCCTCAGTCGTGGAACCCCAACTTCTGCAGGCCTTGTATTCGGACAAACCCCAATGCTTCCTGCGTTGGACCTGGGGCCACACCTCCCTGTCAATCCCACACTGCCATGTTCTGTGTCACTTCCCTTCCATCCTCACCCCTTCCTCTCCACAGCCCGCTGCTCACATGACCTTGAGCAGCAGCTCGTAGGTGGCGTTGATGATGCCCCAGGAGATCAGCGAGCGGTTGTAGTTGAGCTGGGCTCCCCGGAACAGCTTGGCCACACTGCCGCCCCTCTCCCGCCACACCGTCTGCAGCACCTCGCCGCACGACCGGAACTCACCGCCCACCTGGGACTGCGCCCGCGACTTCACCACGTTCAGGGGGTAGAACATGATCCCCAGACCGGCGCCCAGCACGCCGCCGCACACAAAGTCGATGGCGATGTGACCCAGCCCGCTGGAGGCCTGCGGCAGCTGCTCCTTGATGGGCCCACGCAGGCCGAAGAAGAGCACGTTGCTGGGCCCGTTGCGCAGCAGCACAGGCACCAGGCCCCGGTAGCACTCGCGGACGCCGTACTCGCTCAGAAGCGTCCGGAAGGTGTGGGCCGTGTTGTTGAAGCGTCCGTGGTGCCGGTGGTCCTGCAGCAGAGTCTGCACGCGCTCAAACGGCGTGAGGATGGCCTCAGTGGTCCCGGCCAGCGCCGCCGCGAAGCTACGCGTGAACAACTCCGGCACGCCCGTGTTGACCGCCCGGTCCAGCAGGAGCCGGGAGAAGTCCTCGTACAGGCCGAACATGATGGCCACCGTGGTGCTCTTCTGGAGCAGCGGGGGCAGCAGGCCCCGGTACAGGTTCCTCAGGCCGTCCCTCTGGAGCTGGCGCACCGCCTCCATCGCCAGCACGCCGTGCAGCTGCTGGCGGAACAGAACCTTCTGGACGGGGAACGTGATCACGATGTTGGTGAAGGCCGCGATGGAGCCGCACGCGTAGTGCTTCCCCTGAGGCCCGAGCCAGGTGCCCAGGCCCCCCGCCGGCAGCAGGGAGCTGCATCCTTCGCCCAGGGCGGCCTGAGACTGAGGGACTGGCTTCGGGTCCATGGTCGTAACAGCCAGAGGTGGCTAACCCCTCCACAACCTGGGTTTACTCCTCAGCATCACGTCTACACATCGCAGCCGTGGGAACCCTGTAAAGACATCACCATGAGTGACGTATTATTAGTATGATATTGAAAAATTATACTAGTTTTGAAAGCTATAGTGCTATAACTCATGGTTTGAAATATAAATTATTTTGGGTAGAAATTGTATACGTAGTAGTGAAACGTAGGGTCAATAACGTTCATGGGCAATGACAACGTGCCCATGCATAACGTAGCATATATACCCTGCACGGGCCATCACTATACTATATGTTATATATGAATACGATCAACATACATACAGCAATGTGTTCGTTTTAAAATAGCCTCATTCTATTTTAGACGACCTAATGTGCGACAGCATAAAGGTTCATTGGAGGTCAGGGATCAGCCGCCTACAGCCAGCGTTACGTAGCGAAAATGTTCTCAAAGCGCTGGGTGGTCGGGGTTCCAAAACGTGCAGAAATGCTCACTAAGGTGTGTGCAGGGGAACACGGAAACACCGAGATAACGCGACCTCAGCTGGTTTAAAACACACGATACGCCCTTCTCCTAGGCCCTGACAATCCCCCCACTGCAGGGTTGAGTTGGCCAGCAGCACGTTGACGCTAAAGTCCAACGATCCCCCACCACTAAACCAGCCGTCCGGAGCGACCCAAGGGCAGTGCAAGGCCAGTCCAGTATCGTGGGCTGTTGGCATGACAAGTAGATCCTCCGCCCATTCAAAGCGTGAGCTAACAGCTAAGCTGCTGGCGCGTCAGCAGGCATAAATGCATGTCCGTGTGCCCTGCTGGGAACTGTGGTGATATAGAAACGACAACTGCGTTGAAGCCTGTCTCTAAATGAAGGTGAAACGTGGGTATTTGACATTTAAAACACATATCTGTGCGGGCCTGTAGGTCTGTAAGCAGCAGGGAGCCTTGACGTCTGGGCACTATGAAGGGTCAGCGGACGGGTTGAAAGGCCGGAGTTGGTCTATTTTAATAAATCAGACTTTACTTGCCGTGTACTATGGGATATGTCCTCCGACTTAACACGCAGAAGGTGGTTGGTACACAGCTGTCCTGACCAGCGGTACAGATCGTTGTCCTCAGCGCCCTGGCTACTGACAGAGCAAGTATTTCCGGCGCATGCGCACCTCTACAGACGTGGGCACAGGATGACGTTTGTTTTTATTTTCTGCGGCCACTTGTTTGTGTTTATTTTATAATTATAGACAATCCGAACATGGAGGAAAACCCGCGTTTTATATATAAATATGTATAAAATATATATATATATATGTACGCTCTCTTTTACACCGATTACTCGACCCTTCTCGGTTCCACGCATGCGTGTTCGTTCCGCGCCGCTAGATGGCGCCGTGGGCGTGCACACAAGTAGGAGATCTACGTCACTTGCGCTGCGACTGCACAATGACGTCATCAAGACGTTTGAATGGAAACCGGACAATACTTTTGTTATGCGATTACACATTTTTGAGATGAATGCAAGATTACACATCTCGCCACACGAGCACCACAAGTGTTAATCGAGGTGACCATTAAGCAAACACATGCACGTCACGTTCGCTCTCGGCCTTCCTCACTGGGACTAAAGTATCTTCAGTGGGATGTCGGCTCAGAAGGACTGCGAGTTCCTGGTGAAGAGGGCTCGGGAGCTGGTCTCGGATGACCCGTGTGCGGCCAAGGCATGGCTGATCACCGCCCGGACCCTGTACCCCGCAGACTTCAACATACAGGTGCACGTCGAGACAAAATTCAGATTAAATGTGTATAATGGGGGTGATTTACGGTAGGGCACATGGTTCAGGGGTATGTAAACCTCTTGTATTGGCCTAACGTGAAACGTTCTGCCACGGATCCAGCTTTAATCAGCACATGTCTCATGGTTGTGTGGCTTTGTTGTTGCAGTATGAGATGTATACCATAGAGAGAAATGCGGAGAGGACCGCTTCGGCCGGCAGATTACTGTATGACATGTAAGTATTGTTTGGCAATCGCGTTTCGTCATATGACCATAGATGCATGACAATCGTTAAGGGCTGTGTCTGAACTCTTCTCCTTCGTGGTGTGTCCCTCAGGTTTATAAACTTCCCTGACCAGCCCGTAGTTTGGCGTGAAATCAGTGTCATCACAGCTGCCCTGCGCAGTGACTGTCAGGACAAGCATGCGCTGTTCCTCCGAGGTGAGGGGGTTGTTGAGATATTTTTATTGTTGTGAATAAATATAACCAATAAATAGCCACTGAATACTGAAATATACATTTCTGGTGTGTGTGTGTGTGTGTGTGTGTGTGTGTGTGTGTGTGTGTGTGTGTGTGTGTGTGAACCCTCTCTCTCTCTCTCTCTCTCTCTCTCTCTCTCTCTCTCTCACTCTTTGTTCCAGGGCTGTTTGAGACCCTGCCTGGTCGCGTCCAGTGTGAGATGCTACTCAAGGCTACAGAACAGTGCTTCAACACTTTGGAGAAGGCGGAGATGCTGCTCCTTCTCCTCAAGCGTTTCCCGGAATCTGTGGTCCAACATGGAGTATGTGGCGACTTGCATCGATGACGACCTATGATGGACATCCACATACAATGTCAGAAGAATACGTGCCCTTGGAGCTAGCACTCATATACGTGTCTGTTGAACATTTAGGTGAACCTGGGGGAGACACTGTTGGAGGCTGAGGTGTCAGAAAACTTGGACACCCCCGTCAACTGCTTTAGAAAACTCTTTGGTCAGTGAATTACTACATAATATACTATGAACATTTATGCCTGTGTGTGTGCATGTATAATATGTAGAATATACTGTATTATACATCAATATACTTCTGTTTTTTTTATAATATACTAAATTATACAGATTGATATGTGTGTGTTTGTGTATAACGTACTGTGTCTGTGTGTGCAGTGTGCGAGGTCCTTCCACTGATCATAAACAACGTGGACATGCGCTTGCCTGCGAGCCTCCTGCAGAAGTACATCCTGAAAGCGGCCGAGTTCTACATCGGATACGTGGCCCGCGGCCCTTCATCGGACGGACAGATACAGGGTAAATGTAGCCCAACTACCAAAACGATCACATCAAACCCAGTTGAATGGAGTTTCTATTGGTTCCACATGCGTGCTGACTGTGATAGGGGGCTTGTTTTTGGATTTTTATTGTTTTGCTGACTCTTTGAGAAGTTGACAATGTCACACTGAATGGCCAGAGTCAGTTTCATGCGGTTGGTTGTGGTGTCCACATTGTCCCTTGTCCTTCTCTCAGGCACCCCCGAGGTGGGCTCTCTGAAGTCCCCGAGCGGGTCCCGCGGGCCCCAGCGCTACGTGATCGAGGGCCTGTCGGAGAAGTCCTCCATGGTGACGGAGCCGTGGGAGAGGCTGCTGGACATCCTGGCCGTGGTCGGGGCGCGCTGCGAGTGGCAGGGGGACAAGGGACAGAGGTGCTCCACTCGACCTCCTCCTCCTCCTCCGCCATGTGGCCCTAAGCCCGTGGACGGCATGCGGCTCACTGTAGGCTGAATACATGGAGTGTCTTTCACACTGGGGAGAAACAGCAAACCTTTAGACAACAATAACACAGGGGAACTTATACAAAACAATGATGTGCTACCCTGCTCTGTACTGGATTATTTCTGCGAGGGACAGTGTGGATTTGTTGTGGTGCGTACTTTATTATAGTAATCGATTTCTCATATTTAGCTGATTAGGCTATTGGGTTCTCTCAATCCATCTCCATCTCCTCTCACTCTTTCTCTCCATTTATTGTGGCCGCTCTCTCCTTCCCTCCCTTTCGTTTTATTTTACGTATATCTGTGCATCTCTATCTATATCTACATCTATGTTCTGTGTCTCTCCGTGGCTGCCAGGAGTTACGTGGAGCTGCTCCAGAGGGTGAAGGAGCTGTGCCGGTACCTGCCCAGCCTGGAGGGGGAGATGCGGGCCCGCTACTGCAGCCAGATGGTCATATGCTCGGTGCTGGTGCTGTTCCGCAGCGCCTTCCTCTACGCCTCCGCCGTGCAGCCCGCGCTCTTCCAGGGTCAGTCCGCATCTGTTGGCGTTTTACCTGTTGGCAGGCATTCCTAAACAAAGCTATTTTCGTTGACTGAAGTCTTATCGTGATGCCTTGTTGTATCTAGTAAGAAATGGTGCTGGTGTTAAAAAGGTAATGATAGCCATCTGCTGGGCAGTGTGGGGGGTGGGGAGGGGGGTACGTGATCTAATGCTTAATGATGACATGAAATAACGACGCAGTGACACTATTTAGCATGGAAACCCAACCCCGCTATAGGGCTTCAGGGACGGTGAACACTACCTCCTCCACACCCCTAGGCTCCGCCACCATGAGGGGTCTTTACCTGTATGGTTGTGTGCTCTGCGGCAGGTCTGAACGCGCTGAGCTCGGGTCCCTGGATCCTGCTGGAGGACCTGAGCCTGGTGTACAGCGACGTGGAGGTGGAGCGCGCGCCCGGCAAACACGGACACAAGAAGCGCAAGATGGCGGACGGGCGGGAGAAGACCACGGTGAGAGGAAGCGTCCGCTGGTTGGAGCTGATGACGGCCGGGTGTTGTGTTGCTTGTGTGGCCGATGACTCACGTTATGGTTAATGACGTTGATGTTTATAGGTTAAAGGCTTCTCCATCTGTTAGCTGATTTATTTACCCAGGGATTTCTTCAATAATATACCAATATGCGTAGCAATATGATTCTATGATGATGATGCAGTTGTATTATGATTATTATTAGTATTATAACAGCATGTTGTACACATACAATCATCAGAGACCACACTACAGAAGAGAAGCATATATAAAAAAAAATATATATATTTATTATTATTATTATTATTATTATTAAAGCTGTTTGATGTGTGTTTTCCCCTCAGAGCTCTGATGATGAGGAGGGTCTAGGAAAGGGACGTGGAAGACACATTCTAGTAAACAAGACGGAGATGCCTGGCTGGTCGGAGACTCTGGAGAGCTTCCGCATGGCAAGGGAGAGCTGGGACCTTCTGCACTCCCACGAGATCCTGGAGACCGGTAACACACATACTCACACTCACATATTCACACACACTTACTCATTTAAATATAATGAGACCAAAAACATTTTCAAAACAAGGGCCTCAGTTAGAAAATGACTGTGCTTTGAATACATGCTGGAGAAGTTTAACTTTATTTTCCTCCCCCAGAATTCAAGAAGATCTGTGCTACGTGGAAGACGGACAACTGGCTGTGGTTCAGAATTTTCCTCACGGACATGACCATATACCAGGCAAGCGTCACCACACACCCCCATGCATACAATAGAAAATCATCAGTTGTGCTGTGTGCGCACATAGCATGTGAGTAATGTGCCTCACGCCCCACATGGCGTCCCTTAGGGCCAGTACCGTAAGGCGCTGTCAAGCCTGCACCAGATGGCCGCTGTGCAGCAGCCTCAGCCGGGCCAGCAGAGTCCCTCCGGACAGGCCAGCCTGGAGGGCAGCAGGGCCCTCATCCAGCAGGCCTCGTGCCACTATGCCCTGGGAGAGTATAGGGTCGGTACGCACACTCGGAACTGTAGCACACATTTCCCACAGGAAAGCGCCGACCCCCCCCCCCCGGCTGATGTCGCTCTGTACGACGGTGATGTCTCCTCAGGTGGCCTGCGAGAAGCTTCTGGACGTGGTGGGCGGGCTGGTGCCCCCGAGCCACGAGCCGGTCAAGACCCCGGAGGAACAGGGCAAAGCCAAGAACAAACCAAGAAAAGGTCAGCACGCCGCCGACATGGCCGACGATTCTCACTCACACGCCCTTCGCTGCAACGTTTACGTACGAGTCACACCCGAGGCCTGAGTGAGCCAGGATCAGGAGTGACAGACGTGTTCCCCTCTCCACCAGGGAGCGACCTGCGGCTGCTGCCCTGCACCAGCAAGGCCATCCTGCCCTTCTGTCTGCAGCTCATGTTCGCCTGCTTCAAGGTGAGTCCGGTGGACGGATAATACAGGGGCGCCCCCGGTGGGCTCACCGGGTGGAGCGCATGCCATATAGGCTCAGTTGTGATCGCAGCGACCCGTGTTCGATCCCTGCCCACGGTCCTTCACTGCATGTCCTACTCCTCTCTCTCCCATACCCTCCTGTCTATCTCACTCTATCATAAAGCATAAGAAATGCAAAAATACATCTTTAAGGATGGATAATGCATGCAAATGGTACACACATGTGTATGACTAAAGCTACGCTTAACCCACTTCCTCTTTGGGCGGCGGTCAGCTCCGTGTGTTCACAGACAACCGTGACGACCTGTCGCTGGGCCACGTGGTGGTGCTGCTGCAGCACGACTGGCCCCAGGGCGAGAGTCTGTTCCTGAAGGCGCTGGACAAGATCATCCAGCAGGCCAGCTTCCAGTATGAGAACTTCTTCAACTACGTCACCAGTATCCTTCCATTGCAAAAGTGTGAGAGAGTGTGTGTGTGGGTGTGTGATCATATAGTTGATTTGTTAATTAGTTATTTTATAGTATTATTTTCCTGGAGCTCATGGTTCAGACATCGACATGCTGGAGGAGTTTGCCTACCTGCGCACTCCGGAAGGTGGGCGGATCCAGCTGGAGCTGCTGCCCAATCAGGGCATACTAATCAAGTGAGTCCCTGCCCACCCAACGGGACCCTTTTGTGGTTGGCTTGCCACGCCCGTCCTGTTCCGCCATTGGGTTTTCTCTCGAGGATCAGTGGTTTGGGACGGTGATGATGATGATGATAATAATAATGATGATGGCGTCCTATTGGTCAATGCGGGCACAGAATTCCCCAACATCGTCCCCCTCTCCCATGGTGTGTAAGTTGGGTTTTGCGTAGGAGGATTTGAATCAAATATGTTATATTTTAATGCCGTGAAGAAGTGTCGGCGGTCGCGCGGCTATGCCCGCCGGCGCCTTCCTGTTGTAATGACGATGCCTGCATGCGTCCCTCACTGACTGCCAGTTGTGACTCGGATGTTGATGTCCCTCAGGAACCCTAGTCCCGCCCTGGGTGGGGTGGAATTAAATACCCTTCTGCTACAAGGGGTCCAGACCATAGACAGGTACCCCTGGCCCCTCTGCTCAAAGTGACCATCCCTCACCCCCCCCGCCCCCTGCCCCCCCCCCCATCACCGGTCACCCTCCCCTCATACCATATGTCACGGTTTAAGTTGTCTCAACCACTATCGCCCCCCCCCCACCCCCTCCCCCCCTTTCAGCTATACTTTGGCCCGGACATGCTGCATCGAGGGCTAGTTGTTTGTCCTTTTGGGTTTTCTCTGTCAGGGTCTCTGTCTTTGATTTTGAATTTGATCCATTGCTCGCCTTCCCGTGGTCATCAGTTACTGTTGTGGTTGTTGTTGTTGTGCTAGGGTTATTTTTGTATTTTATTTTGCCATGCCATTTCACTTGTCCTTATTTCATTTGCGAATGTGGTTATTGTGTTCACTTTTGATTATCTATACATTTTGAAATCTGAAACGAAATAGCAGTTTTTAAATCATGAATAAATTTTACAAAATGATTCAGGATTGTAATTGTATTACTCATAATATACATTATTTACTTTAGCTTCTGTGCTCAGGATACACACATAACATTTAATAACATAACACCAACAGTAATAATAAGTCAGAGTATCATTAGAGAGTGTGTTGCTGCTCTAACGTGAGTCCCTCCCGGTGCCCGGTGTCATGCCTTGTGTTCCCCTGACCCTGCAGACACCACACGGTGACGCGAGGCATCACCAAGGGGGTGAAGGAGGACTTCAGGCTGGCCATGGAACGGCAGGTGTCACGCTGCGGCGAGAACCTCCTGGGGGTCCTCCATCGCTTCTGCCTCAACGAGAAGATCATGATCATCCAGTCTCTACCGTGACCGCGGGGAACTACAAGAACTACGCTCCCCGGCAGGAGACAGAGCACCGCGTATGCCTGCTCTCTGGAGGTCTGCAGCCCGGCACTGAGAGACTTTGGTGGTTTAACCTTAACGGATGGCAGCTGGGGTTGTGGTTGGAGACAAACGTGCTACACAAACGTGCTACCCAAACACACGCACGTGCATGTGCACATGCAGTTACACGTAACACACACACACACACACACACACACACACACACACACACACACACACACACACACACACACACACACACACAC
>JAOPUD010000002.1:9497391-9508459 GCA_027122715.1 Trisopterus minutus
AAAGAAAACGAAGCGCTGAGGACGAGGATGAAGGTGATGAGGAGTGAGCTGTTTTCACTGCGGCTTCAAACCAGATCAAATGCATCGCGTGCGGCAA
This sequence comes from Trisopterus minutus, assembly GCA_027122715.1. Lineage (NCBI taxonomy): Eukaryota > Metazoa > Chordata > Actinopteri > Gadiformes > Gadidae > Trisopterus > Trisopterus minutus. Next base: position 9,497,489 of record JAOPUD010000002.1, read on the forward strand.
GTCGTTTCGCCCTGGCTCGAGCCAACATCTGTAAACCACGGACTAAACATCTGGGGAATGGTGAGTTGAGTCCCGACTGTGATAGGTGGAAACAAGGACGGTACAGGAAGTGTGCAGGGGGTCTTTAAGAACTCTCACTGTACTATGCATTACTATTAGTAATAGGAAGTAGTTGTAATAATCATGATTCATAATTAACAATTGATAGTGAATAATAACATTAGTTATTATCAGTAGACGACCTCACAAAAAAGGCCTGATCCAAATTGACGCTATGCCCATTTTCTGGACTTTGAATGGTCTTGGTCAAGAATGTAACGTATCCTTGTTGCATCTTCATAATAAGTTATAACCAATCCGTGTTGATTTGTTTGTAAGCTTTTTACTTAACAGATGGACAGCATTGACAGTACACGCAAACGCACGTGTCCGTCACTTCTACAGCCCTCATGCCCCTTCGTCGGGCTTCTTCTACTAGCTTACCATACAACTGACCATTGCCCACTATGCCAGATATAGGAGCGCCATCTAGTGGCTAATTTATAAACAACAGACTACTAATTACTGCACACAATAACTCACCAGGCAAGTATCATACTTATTAATACTTAAGATACCACACTTCATCATCATAACCATCAGGTTTAAAGCCCCAGATGGATCACAAGGCGGTTGGAAATCCCCCTTCTCAATCACCATCCAAAAGTGAGGCTTCAACCGTTACAACTCCAGCAGAGGTAGGCACAACACACCTATATAATCATACACCTTTATAAATCAATGTGTCTTAAATAGGGATCTGTGCAAATGCAAAAATATGTCTTGTGTGTTTCCCCCTTAATGTGGAAAGCAGGAAACCCCAGACATAATTTTAATCAAAGATGAAGAGGATATCAATGGATGCAGTCCAACTGTTGGTGAGTTATACATTTTTAAGTTTAACCCACAATGGACTTGTTTAACTAGTTTGGGAAGCAACATAGAGAGCCATATATGAAGGAGTTGTACTTCAGTAAGCCTGTGTACAAGCCATACCCTTATGTGCAAATACGTATTCAACACGCTCTTTCTATTTTTCTCTCTGCAGAAGACTGCGATGCCTTTGGAGCCTGTAGCACGCAGGGTGGCACCACATCGGAGAGACTGCATGTGGACGCCCCTGGCTCCTCCCACATGTCCAGTCACAGCGGGGACCTGCGGATCCTTAGTGTCCACGGGCAGGGGGAGGGCCCACTGGCGGTGGACGGCCATGACACCCTCTTCACAGCGTCTGAACTAGAGGCCCTGAGCTCGCTGTCCCCGGACCACAGCATCACCCACGACAGCCTCCTCAGCTTCAACAGCGGGCCCAGCGAGAGGGCCTCTGTGCAGGGGACGCAGGACAGCATGGGGGGTCCTGGTAGAGACGGCCACTCAGAGCGCCTCCAGCGCCTCCAGGCCGCCACCCTGTCCCTGAAACACGCCGCGCTAGATGCCGGGGACAAGGAAAGGCGACCGGGCAACCTCGGCGCACAGTTCCCGCTGCAGCACAACTTTGTGTTCCCGCAGGGCGTGGCCAAGAGCCTGGACTGCGGCGAGCGGTTCTTAAGCCGCAGGGAGCTGGTCATGCACCGGGCCGGCCACAAGGAGGCGGCGGCAATCCCGTGTGCATTGTGTGGCAAGTCGTTGGCCAACAAGGCCAAGCTGAGAATGCACATGCGCATCCACACGGGTGAGAGGCCGTACGGGTGCGTTCAGTGTGGGAAGCGCTTCACGCAGAGCGGCAGCCTGAAGATCCACCTGAGGACTCACTCCGGGGAGAAGCCCTGCGTGTGTCTGCAGTGCAACGCCCGCTTCAGCGACCCCAGCAGTCTTCGTCGCCACATGGTCAAGCACATTGGCAATGAGGTGCTTTGACACGGGGCAACGGGACGCTTTGATTGACCCCTCTATCGTGTATGGGATCAAATGACTGCCTTTGGCTTTTTTTATCACAATGAAAGATGCTTTCTATTTTTTTGAAATTTTCTTCGTTTTTCTTGTATTTTTTTTTTATAAAAGTTGTTTGTATTGTTCAATAAATATGTCATTATTATTACGTTCGTAATCACGAATTGCCATCAAAGTTCACTTGTGGAATAGGCTATTGCAAAGTAATCCCCAACATTATGGAGGATTGTTTTAATTTAATTTTCTGTGTGCTTTAACCTACTTTATACCATATACCTCTTTTGATTTTACTTTCTGTCTGCGGCTATCTTTCTACTGCAAGTATTTTGTAGTTCTTGCCTTGGATTGTATCACAATAAGGAAGGTGAGTTTGAAATCCAAATGGGTTATAACACGCCACAGTGTTATAACTTGTTGTAATTTATGATTTTTAAGTGTACACAATTGTTTTAAAAAGTATTTATTTTCCCTGTAACTGGTGATATGTTTTTGACCAAATTAAAACCATAATTTCAATTATGTTGGTTTTTGTAGGCGTATGTGTGTTTTTGAATGTTTGCAAACATAAGTAACCATAACTGGTCCATTAATTTTCCAACCACAAACTATTAAATTTAATAACATACTAACCACAACTCAACATTTATAAGCAGACACATCGACTGATAAGTTGTAGGCCTACTACAATGTTGTTTTCTAGTAATTACGGTAACCTACCGGAAGAGGCCATTGTGAGTAGGCCTATTTCTTTCGGGGGTATGTTGTCATCACAGGGCTCCGTTTAATCTGTTTCCGTAACAGCTCGCCGGTGGCCGAGTAAAACATGTCAATAAACATGTCGCCGTGCGACTCAACTTTTAAAGAACAGCTTTCGTCCATAATGGTCGTACTTGCGAAAGCGGCCGTATCTGAAATTTGCCAACTGTTCTCGGAAGGCTCGACTACCCTTCACTTACAAATAACTCAGAGCCTGAAAGAAAACGAAGCCCTGAGGACGAGGATGAAGGTGATGAGGAGTGAGCTGTTTTCACTGCGGCTTCAAACCAGATCAAATGCTTCGCGTGCGGCAAGTCGTTTCGCCCTGGCTCGAGCCAACATCTGTAAACCACGGACTAAACCACTGGGGAACGGTGAGTTGAGTACTAGTTGGAAAACAGCACAGCCCAAGTGTTCAGGGGTCTTTAAGCACGCTCACTGTATTGTTAATCACTATGTGTAGTAAAATGAAATTGTAATAATAATCATGATTCATCATGAACAATTAATAATGATTAATAACAGAGCAGTAGGCAACCTCACAACGCATGCCGAACCTAAATGGACGAAATACTCGATTCCTGCACTTCGTTCTTCATCATCATCATCATCATCGTCATCAGGTTTAAAGCCCCAGATGGATCACAAGCCGGTTGGAAATCCTACTTCTCATGCACCATCCAAAAGTGAGGCTTCAACCGTTACAACTCCAGCAGAGGTAGGCACATCCACCTATATAATCGCACACCTTTTGATTCAATGTGTCTTAAATTGGGATTGACAACTTTTCTGTGCAAATGCAAGAATATGTCTTCTGTGTGTTTACCTCTTAATGTGCATAGCAGGAGACCCCAGACATCATTCTAATCAAAGATGAAGAGGATATTGGTGGAGGCAGGCCAGCAGGTGAATACAACATATATCGATATTATATATAATTTATGTTATATTATTTGCCTTTCCCAACCTAGTCATAATATCTACATTACTGATGTAGATATTATTATATTATTACTGATTGTTCATGTATTGGGCAAAACATCAATTACAATTTTGTCGGTATTGCCAATCTCTTAGTTATTGCTACTCTACTGCTACCTTTCGGATTTAAAATTGTCATATTGTACCAGGGGCCTATATTTATTTATTTTTTCTATATCTTTTCACTTGAAAATGCTGTTCATTTTCCAAATATTTAATTAGACATTTGATTTGCCATGTATATGCTAACTCATAAGAAGTTAATAAGTAGGTGGTAAAAACAATAAAAGCGATTTCAACACTGTAGGCTTCCTCTGTGCGTTTGACTGGTTTTGTGCATACCTTAGCCTCAGGGAAGTCATATACTAGGAAAGAAAAAAGATGCTTGACATGACTCTGTACGAGTTTAACTCTCAATGGACTTGTACAACTAGTTGAGGAACTTACAAAAGCATCATAGGTGAACCAACCAATCAGTGTGATATGAATAGTTACTTCCAAAGAAAACACTCAATCCCTATGCGCTAATAATGAAACATTTACCTTTTCTCTGTCTTTGTTTTGTCTCTCTGCCGAAGACTGTGATGCATTTGGAGACCGCAGCACACAGCACGGCGCTGCCTCGGAGAGTCTGCATGTGGACGCCCCTGGCTCCTCCCACATGTCCAGTCACAACGGGGACCTGCGGATCCTGAGTGTCCACGGACAAGGGGAGGGCCCACTGGCGGTGGACGGCCATGACACCCTCTTCACGGCGTCCGAGCTGGAGGCACTGAGCTCGCTGTCCCCGGACCACAGCATCACCCACGACAGCCTCCTCAGCTTCAACAGCGGCCCCAGTGAGAGGGCCCCGTCGCAGGGGACGCAGGACAGCAGGGGGGGTCCCGGTAGAGACGGCCACGCAGAACGGCTCCAGCGCCTCCAGGCCGCCACCCTGTCCCTGAAACACGCCGCGCTAGAGGCCGGCGACAAGGGAAGGCGACCGGGCACCCTAGGTGCACAGTTCCCACTGCAGCACAGCTTGCCGATCCCACAGGGAGTGGCCAAGGGCCTGGACTGCAGCTTCTGCGGCGAACGCTTTGTCAACCGCGAGGAGCTGATCGTGCACCGGGCCGGCCACACCGGGGAGTCGCCCATCCCCTGTGCCTTGTGCGGCAAGTCGTTTGCCAACAAGGCCACGCTAAACATCCACATGCGCATCCACACGGGCGAGAAGCCGTACGTGTGCGTCCAGTGCGGGAAGCGCTTCACGCAGAACGGCAGCCTGAAGATCCACCTGAGGACTCACTCGGGGGAGAAGCCTTACGTGTGTCTGCAGTGCACTGCCAGCTTCAACAACCCGAGCAACCTGCGTCGCCACATGGTCACACACACGGGCAATGGAGTGCTTTGACACGGGGCAACGGGACGCTCTGATTGACACTTTTAGCTTGTAAGCGATGAAATGAGATCCCTTTTGAGGGTTTTTTTCATCACTATAGGAGACGCTTATCCACCTTCTTTTGTTATTATTATTTTTTTTTACTCTTTTTTTTTTATCACCATTACCTTTGACAAGACTAACTGGCTCTACAGGTTACTTGTAGCCTGGCTATTGCCACACCGAGCTCAATCGTAGATTGCACGTTGGTCTGGTGAAGCTGCTGTCATTTTCTTCAGCACATGAGGCGTGATCAACGGGCGAAGTTAAATTGACGGTGTACGCAATTGGCTGCTTGTGTGGTCATTGTGTTAAACCAACCGCGCCAGAGGGAAAAGCCAGCTTGGTGATTGGCTTAAGCAAAAACGTATTGAAACTAGAAAGAAATTTATTGCTCTTCTCCAGACCCTTCTGCAGGGTGAACTCAAATTGCCGGCTACCCAGTCAAGGTTACTTGTGGAATCGACTATTTCCAAGTTCCACATTATAGATGTATAGATTATTCATTTCACTCTCCTTTTTACTCTGGATGCTTTAACTTTCATACCAAATACTTTATTTGTTTTTTTACTTTCTGTCTAGTGTCATTTTTTTCTAGTTCTTACCTTGGATTGTATCTAAGAGTCCATGAAAAAGTCGAGCCGTAGCCGTGTTGTAAACATTGTGGGTGGGGGGACCAAATCTGTATGGTGACCCCCCAACAGCCAAATTTCAAACTTGAAAACAAATTTCATGCAATTCAATCAATTAAATCTTAAAACAAAGCTAGTGAGTGGAATATACTCAGAATGTATGGACTGTCATCTAGCTAATGCACAGTATGCTAGCTTGCTAACATTCTGATGCAATTTAGCATAACATTGTGAGAGGATAACCCTTCATACAACATTTTACAAATACTATCACAATCGACTGTTATATAAAATATATCAGTGATTCCCAACCTTTGACTTTACGTGTGTGCGTGTGCCACTAAACTGTTATCGAAAATATGGTAATAAAAAATGTATGATGCAGTGGCTGATCCAGCACCTCATTTATACACAATTATTACTGCAAGAAGACCATGGCCACAGAGAAAGAGTGGAAAGATAAAGGCAGCCATGCTGCTTATGCTCCTAGTGTGTTTATTTAGCAAACCCAGACAAACACAAACATTAATCGGAAACATTACATTGGAAAAATATTAGGGAATGCACAAAGGTGCACTAAGTTTTAAAAAACAAGCAATACTATATTTATTTCACAATAGCCTATCAATATAGGTTATTAATTTGATTTATCTATGTTATTCTGTTTTTGTTGTTTTGCAAATGTTTGGGGGAATGTTTCCTCCCAAATATATGTTATGATTACTGTTTTGTTTCCATGTATAGCTCTGTCGTGCTTCACACAGTTTGCAATCCTACCTCTAGAGTGCAGCAGTATTCTGATGGGACAACATTTGGGGAAATTCCTACCTTTGTTCCTCCTTGATAGGCTGTGGTTTGTCTTCCCAAAGTTAAACAAAACGATACATAACTTATCATATTCACTACAACTGTAAATTATATCATGACTGGTATGAAAGATTTAACTTATATTAAAATGTTATATTCAATGATTGAGACATTCCATTCATATTCATATTCATATTATTAAGTGGGCCAACAGTTGCCAGAGTTTTTATTGGACTGCAATTATAATAGGTTTCTGCATGAAGGGAAGACTCATGTTGCCATTGCCCCTGGATGGTCTTTTGTCCTAATGTCACATGAGACATGGGTCCAAGAATAACGTTGTTTCAGTGGGCTCGGCTGTTTCCTCAGTCTGTTTGTTACGCCAATAATAATTGGCGGAACTTGAAACGGAGCGGGATGATCAGACGAACCAACCACAATATTTGGAAAGCTTCTGATGTGTTGATATGGTTAGCTTTGGAGCTCATATCAAATCGTTCCTTAACTTAACCATAAAAAAAACCATCTCATTAAGCATCACCGAGATAATGGCTCGCAACTTGTGACACCTGTATAAGGAGGGGAATTCTGCGTGCGCCGTCATTACGGTAAATGCTGATCCCGCCCTCTCTTTAATAGACGCCTCGATGCTGTCGCCTCGTCTGTAGCGAGGCGGACCGAGAACCAGGACCAGTGGGCAAACACACGGGGAATATTTACAGGATTACGTAGATAAACAGGACTGGGACACGCCACGAATCGGTAAGTAAAAATGCGTTTTGGGTGAAAGTTTAGTCAGCACGGATACGCTTTTGGGTGGTTAAAGTAGCAACACCGCATCGCTGGCAAGGAGTGGTCCTCCCCCAGCACGACTTTCTGTGCTAACACTGGGAGCTAAAGAGTTAGCCTAGTGGAGACGCTACGCTTCGACTTCAGCCTTTCGATGTCTGCCGGTAATGTGAGTAGACAATGAAATATACATCACCCAAAAAAAGAGCGCGCTGATGTGCTGCCATTTAAGGCACACTATAGCTCGTATAGCACTGAAAAAAATTAAGGCATGGGGAATCTAGGCCAGTGTATTGTTGGCCAGACGAAGGCAGCGATGCTATCTGTGACTGGGCTGACCCTGCAGGGTTCAGTCGGTTAGTTGTGTGTTTGTGCCGCTAAAGCCCCGCTGGATGGCGGACGGCGGTGATAACACGCAGGGTTTGTGGCTCGCCAATGAGGCCCGGGGATGCTAAGGGTAGGACCTAGTCTGGGTGTAAGTAACGCGTTATACTGGAACATGTTCCGTGGTGTAGCTCCGTCGGTTGCATGGGTTCCCCCGGACCACCCGCGCCAGTCTTTTGTTCACCGATGTGTCAATATGTTGTGGCTGCGGCGGGCTGGACCCAGGGAGGCTGGTGGGAGCGCAGCTCCTGGCTGTTGTGTAGCAGTACTACCTGAAGCCAGCCTCCTGGATGAGTCAAAACAAGTCTGCAACCAGCACAACGTTGTTATTTTTTTGTTTTATTTGTATCTTTGTTATATAGGATATTGAAAAAAGAAAACAAATGTATTTGGAATTGGTTCTACTTTGTGTGTTATGGGGGGAAGCACTTAATGTTTATGCGTTGTTTTTCTTTTTGACACTGTACTTAGTCACCATTAAAAAAACACGTATATAATAACATAAAAAAAAAAATATATATATATACATTCTGGAACATGTCTAATGCGGATTTGCAAGAACTGCTAAACCAAAAAATAACCACAACCTCGAAATACTAACAGAACTTACCAACACATGCCTTAGATTCATACTACGAACAACTATGACTGTTGGCGTTGACCTAATTAATATCCGTGTTGTCCGACATTTTCAGATTAGATTGTGTTGTGATTCACAAGAAAATCGGAACAGAAGAAAACATCCAGGCGATACTTTTAACAAAGGTAAGAGGAAACAATCAGACCAATGTCTACAATTCGCCCATCAAATTCAATTTTAGACTATCTACTTTTTCCCGCGAGTGGCTCATGCAGTTCAGTGTTTGTGTATTTGAGCATGTCTAAGGGTGGTGGTCTTCAAATTGCATTTGTTCACAAACATTCAGGGTTGTCTGTCAGCTAGTAAACCAGTTGGATGGGTCGTGTACTAACTTGTTTTAGTCAGGAAAGGGCAGGGTGGAGATAACTGTCAAACCCAGTTGGCTGGAACGACCAGCAACCTGGTCGTTCCTTTGTAACTACTAGACTATTGTGTGTGCGTTATAGGTATATAGTGTCCTATACAATCCTAGAAGATCTTAACAATTATGTTAATGTACACACAAATCGCTTCTGGGATTAAATGTTGCAGTAGAAATTAATTCGTTTGTGATTGTGTGGTTGACATGTGTAAGAGAAAAGGTGGCGTTTGATTGTTGATGCATGCTTTTGGTGCCAGACCCAATTTGCATCATTCTTAGAGTTGTATAGGTTAATCCTTTGTGTGTCTGAGAGACTGTGGCCGCGCAGGCGTGAGGAGGTAAATGGATTAGTAGCCTGAAGCCCCAATCCCTTCACAAAACACTGCCTATAAACCAGTATCAATGGCTACAGGCTGTTTCATGTGTCATAAGTACAATTTTTGTGACAGGGTAGTACTAGTACGTAGGGATTGGTGTTGGTTGGTGTGACTGCAGCATCATACTCTTACTACTTTGATGAGGTTCACAGAGGGCAGTACTGTGAGCTCTTTGACTGGGTCTGGGTGTAGAGGCCCACTGACGGCCCTAAGTTAGTCATGGTGAGTGATCTCTGACGGGCTGATGTGACTCGTGGTGTGTCAGGCCTGGATCAGGTGTGCGGGGGTTTTGTGTGTGGGAGCGCTCTATTGACCTCAATAAACTCGCATCGAAGAACAATGGCAGGACCGTAGAATGCCCCCTCCCCGCTCTGTGTTATCTTCCAGGTATAACTGACGGGACTTTTCTTAAGATTGGAGCAATAAAACTTATTTTGAGTCGACCTACGATAACTTTAGGTATTGGTCCATATTCCCATGCGATGATTTTAACCTCCACATTGCTGGAGGACATTTGGTGGGGTTGGATACACTCCTGGGCTCGTATTTCTTTAGCAGGAAGGGCCGAGGACGTGGGAAGTGTGGTGAAGGAGGAGGGGATCGTGTCCAGGAATGTCTATTGTTTTAAACCTCGGCTCAATATCTCGTTCGTTGGATGTAGATTTGTACCCTTTTATGTTTTACTCTTTCTCCATGGCCTGTTTAAATTTTTTTTTGAATCAGATGCCCCCACACATGTTAACACATGTTAATTATGTCTGGTATAGGGAGCAGTACAGGCAAAGACACAACAGGGATGACCGCTACGAACACTATCTCTGTCAAAGTAAACACATGTGTAAGATCCTGCTGCGCATTTTGGTCATGAAAACAGCCAAGATAAATCCTGACGTCGCAGATAAAGAGGGAAGAGGCTACTGGAGATGGGGAAGGTTACGAGCCCAAAGGGGAAGCTCTATGTGAGGACATGATGATAATTTGCACTGCGGAGAGGGGGGGGGGGGGGGGGGTTTTCCCTGAAAAGCTAAATCGTTTTGTGTTGTGAATAGATACTGGAGTCATCACAGATTAACCGAAAGGTTCTACAGTGTCACCATGAGCCTTTTCAAGGTAAATTTATTTTGTCGTTGTCTGCGATATGTCCAAGAGTCCAGGAAAGCGGACTCTGGGCCGGTCACCGGAGCTCTTCAGCGGAGAATCCAAAACATCCTGTTTCTCAGGAAGCCGTCAGGCTCAGGACGGGGATCAGTGCTGCGATGGCCGCGGTGTTTCTCATTGTTCTCCTGAAATCCACAGCTGACTTCCTCATCGGCGTCAAGGCCAAGAACTGCACATGTTCAGGGGGATACCTTAACATCTGCGTTTTTAAAGGGCTAATAATGGTACCCCGTCGACGCAACGCAAGGACCACGCAGGCGCCTCGATACAGCCGTGAACCTGGTTTGGGTTCCGCGTCGGGTTTTAGTGAGCGGACCAATCACGGCCCTTGCTGCTGCGTCGCCTTGACGGAAGGTGAAATTCTTTGGGAAGCGTACGCCAGGCCCTCGCGGTGGGCGCAAGGAGGGTCCGCACAGACGTAGAGGGTCCGTAAACCCCCTTGCGTTGTGTCGACGTGGAACCGTAGCTAAGCCTTAAGAGGGAGGGGGGGGCAGGACCGCAGTTGACACACCCAAAAGATACGGGCACCGCAGGACGTGCCGCCACCGTCGAGGTGGTGTGTGGTATCTGGCGTGTGATCGTGGCGTGCAGCCCACGCACCGTCACCAATGCATGCATGTGGGTGTGCACCCCCCAGCAGAGCCCTGTAGTTCCCCCCCGCCCCCCGTCACGTCAACACTTGTGCCGGCCCGTACAAACTTCCCATTGTTCCGCTTCCCCCCCCCCCCCCCCCACCA
>JAOPUD010000002.1:10234929-10245325 GCA_027122715.1 Trisopterus minutus
TGTGTGTGTGTGTGTGTGTGTGTGTGTGTGTGTGTGTGTGTGTGTGTGTGTGTGTGTGTGTGTGTGTGTGTAAGGACGTCTTAATCAGTACGGTCAGCAACTTTTTGAAGCCACCATGCTACCGCAGCACCCAACATTTTTTAATGAATTAAACCCATTCAATCCTCACCATGCGATACTGCGCTGCTTTTAATGTAGCTTGTATGTTTCTATGTCTATGTTGTCATCTGTTTTAATGTGTCATCTCTCGAAGTGATGTGTTGTGTTTTTAATTAGTTGAAGGCCTCTACACATTTAAGCAAACACAAATTTCTTCCATTTCGATGCAAAAAGGGAACGCTGAGGTATTTTCTTATTCTGTTTTAAACAATTCAATCTGTGAAGGTGGAATCGTCACTCAAACCTTCTGTTTCAGTTTCTGTGTGGAACACAATAGAACCACGCCCAGCGCCTGCAAGCCTAGCCTCTCTAGTCCCTGATGTTTTTCCTTTTTCTTTTTTATTATTTCGATTAACAAAAACAAAGCAGCAACATGGAAACAATTCCAAGAAACGTTTTACCACAAAATATTAAGTAGGCAATGAAAAATGAGTTTGATTCCATTTATTAATGTGCAAAATGTAGGCCCACTGCGTTCAAATCTTGCTTAATTTAAAGTGTCAAGATAAATCGATTTACTGAATGAAAAATTAAGTATAATCGACAATAGATTAAATGATTCTTATGATGGTGCTAAGGAAACTATACACACACACACATACACACACACACACACACCAATATTGTCACAATAACATTTGTATTTAAGACCGTTATGTAACATAGCCTATGCAGTTGAACAAAGAACAGAGGATGATGACCATTATTTGAATCCACTTGCAAAACCAAGAACCTCAAGCCCAAATTAACAATTTCTCAACCTCAAGAGAAAGAGAAACCCGCTGATAACCAATTGCAACGCATCAATGCTTGATTATTGTATATCGCATATAGCCCAAACTCGTATTTATACAAAAGCCCCAACCTGGACATTAATTACAAACATTTGAACCACAAAAGTAGTAGTAGTAGTAGACAATATAATCAAGGCTAATCAAAACTATGAACACAAGGAGGTGGAACTATAGATAACCAAAAATAAGCTAGGTTACAGGTCTGGTTCTTATTTCAAAATAATACACACTTACACTAACACACTTGTTAAGACATCTAAACCACCTCTTATTTGAAGTCCAATGTGTGTCTTGCAGATCTCGTATCCAAAGGGCAAAGACATGCAGACAATGCATCTGAGTGTCATTAATATACACGTCCGCTTAACACCTCCTTACATTAAGCGTAATTATGAAGGCACTACTTTACCTCGGACAACTCGTCAGACACTCCGAACGCCTCTTCAAAATCGGTTGAGGTCTGTCTGAGGGTCTGCCCGGCAGGCAATGTATTTTCGTTGTAAGAGCTGACGAACTTAAAATCACTGGTTCTCGATCCCGTGGTAAGATACGCGTCATAGTTATATGCGCTGCGTAAAGTTCCAGTGCCGTCCACATCTGCATAGCTTGGAGGCAGATAGGCACCTGGGATAGCCACCGCTCCTTCAAACAAGAGCTTCGGCTTTCTCCTGCGACAAAACCGCACACCCAGGGCGACGATGAGGAAAGTCAGGAACAACGTGGACACGGATACAAGCGCGACGATCAGATAAGACGTCATTTTGTATTCAGCATCGTCATAAGGCATATCTGACAGTTCTGGTACTTCGGCCAAGTTATCCGAAATAACTAAATTCAATGTGCAAGTGGCGGATAGAGTTGGTTCACCGTTGTCTTTCACGGTCACAATAATGTTCTGTTTCATGTTGTCGGACTCGGAAATGTCTCTCTCGGTCCTGATCTCGCCACTGTGGACACCGACAGTAAAAAGTCCGGGATCAGTGGATTTAATGATGTGATAGGACAGCCAGGCGTTCTGTCCAGAATCCGCGTCCACTGCTATCACCTTGGAAACCAGAGACCCGGCGTGCGCTGATTTTGGGACGAGCTCCGTCATGAAGGAGTTGCGCTCTGCGGCGGGATACAATATCTGAGGAAGATTGTCGTTCACGTCCGTTACGAAGACGTTGACCGTCACATTGCTGCTAAGAGGAGGAGAGCCGTTATCTCGTCCTGTCACTTGAAAACTGAAGCTCCTAAACTGCTCATAATCAAACGACCTCACCGTATTGATAGCTCCCGTGTCTCCGTTAACATTTACGAATGAGGACAGGGGGGACCCGTTGACCACTCCGTCAGTAAGGGAGTAAATCACCGTTCCGTTTTGTCTCCAGTCGGGGTCTTTAGCAGCTACTGAACACAGAGTTGAACCCGCGTAAATGTTTTCACGCGCGTACACGCTGTAGGACTCTTGGTCAAACGCAGGTGGGTTATCGTTGACGTCAGCTACGGATAGTTGAACACTCTTAGAGGCGGACAGGGGAGGAGAGCCCTCATCCGTGGCAGTGATTGTGATGTTGTAATCAGACACGAGTTCACGGTCAAGAGGCTCAGTTGTAACTAGAGAATAGTAATTCTTAACAGAGGGAACTAGTTTAAAAGGAACGGTTTGTTGAATGGCGCATCGGACCTGCCCGTTGTTCTCCGAATCTCTGTCCTGCACGTTAATAATGCCCACCTCCGTACCCGTGGAAACACTCTCTGCTATGGGGTTACTCATAGATTTTAAATGAATCACTGGTGCGTTGTCGTTCATATCAGTGATGTCGATCATTACTTTAGAATGAGAGGATAGCCCATATCCATCTTTGGCTTCTATGCGCATCTCATATTTAGATAAAGACTCATAATCGACAGGACCTTTTACCTTTATCTCCCCCGTTTCATCGTTTAAAGAAAATAGACCCTTTGCCCTCTCGGATATTCGACTGAATTCATATGTAACCTCTCCATTGACTCCCTCGTCTGCATCACTAGCACTCACTGTAAGCACTACTGTATCTAAAGGTGCATTTTCAGGAAGACTAGCTTTATAGACAGCTTGACTAAAGACTGGCGCATTATCATTAGCATCTAGAACAATGACGTGAATGATGGCAGTTCCGGATCGTTGAGGAGTGCCTCCGTCCACCGCAACGAGAACCAAGTCATAATCGTGTTGCGTTTCGCGATCTAACTCTTTACCTAAAACAAGTTCTACGTTCTTAAACCCATCTGGATCGCTGTGAACAGACAACACAAAGTTGTCGTTTGTTTGTAAATTATAAAGCTGGACGGCGTTCTGTCCGATGTCAGCATCGTTAGCCTCCACAATGCGATAGCGTGCTCCTTTCACAGCCGATTCCCTGATTTCCAATTTGATTGTGTCTTTTGGAAACGCAGGCGAGTTATCATTCACATCCTGGATCAATAGAGAAATGCGATGTAGCTCCAATGGACTCTCCAAGACCAGTTCAAATGTTATCGTACACACGGCTTTGTCTCCACATAGCTCCTCTCGGTCTATTCTGTCGTGGACGACAATATTCCCAGTTTGTAGATCCAATTCCAAATTGCGCTCATAGTCTTCCCCAACATCCAATCGGGCCTTGCGCAATGACAATTTCCCGACATTCACTCCAAGATCTTTCGCAAGATTACCAATTATAGATCCACGTTTCAGCTCCTCTGGTATAGAAAAGCTCAAATCTCCAACGGTGAATCTGACAATGAGCGCAAACCCCCACGTTAGAACCAGAAGTGAATGTCCTTTGTACTCCATTGTTGAACCACAAACAGTCTAATCAGTGTTGGTATTCCAGAATTGTTACACAGATTGCTTCAGTATACGATTCAAACGCCCTTAACTGCCTTGCACGCACTAGTAGGGCATGCTCTGCTGACACGATTTTAATACCTTGGGGTAAGATCAAACCCGTTATCATATATGCTGGTAAACAGCGTCGCTATGGGTCTACATTGGGTATTACATGCAGTAGGCCTTGTTTCAAAATGTCATAATGTTTTCTGTTATTCATCTGCTGAACCATGATTCACACATTTTCATAGGTTCGGCTTGACATCGTTTTTTTGGAACACATGCTTTGTTTAAGGATACAAACGGAGTGCGTTATGAAACAATACATACATTTCATTGTTGCACTGGTCGTTAGAATTTTGAACTATACAAATACGACCACGTCACAATCGACCGACCAAGGTTATACATTAAGCACAAAGGAATCTGATAGATCTGGTGTCATTCAACAATGACAAAACAATATATTTGCAAACTTGGTCAAGCCAAGGTCAAATAACAAATGCAACTAGTTTTAAACAATACTTTGAAAGTTGATAAAGCAATCATAATTGATATTATTTACTATTTATTCACTATTTACATAATTTGTCCAAATTAAGACTCATCACACAAATATATAAAGTACTTCAAAAGCATTCATTCAAAAGCAACATATTCAGCAGATTTGAAATGGACCAAGGCCTACCTCTGGGTTTTCCTCTGCGTCCCCGAACACATCATCAAAGTCTGAGGGTCTTTTCACCATGGTCTGGTCTGCGAGGAGCGTGTTGTCATTGTAGGATGTAGCAAACTTGAAGTCGCTGGTTCTAGATCCAGTGGTTAAATAGGCGTCGTAATTGTATGTGCTGCGTAAAGTTCCATTGCCGTCCACATCTGCGTAATTAGGGGGTAAATACGCGCTGGGTATAGCAACTGCCCCGTCAAATAACATTCTTGGCTTTCGCCTCCGGCAAAACCTTATGCCCAATAAGACAATGATAAAAGTCAGGAAAAAGGTAGAGATCGACACGAGCGCGACGATCAGATACGTGGTCAGTTTTGAGTTGTTTTCATCAAACGACATATCTTTGAGTTCAGGGACATCAGCCAAGTTATCAGAAACAAGTAAAATCACATTACAAGTAGCCGAGAGCACGGGATTTCCGTTATCTCTCACTGCCACGACGAGGTTTTGTGTCATGCTGTCAGACTCAGAGAAATCTCGCTGCGTCTTCAGCTCTCCGCTGTGAAGACCGATAGCGAAGAGTTCTGGATCAGTGGATTTAATAATATGATATGAAAGCCAGGAGTTCTGTCCAGAGTCCGCGTCCACTGCTATCACCTTAGAAACCAGGGAGCCCCCTTGCACTGTCTTAGGGACCAGCTCGGTCATTACGGAGCTGCCCTCCTGTGCCGGGTAGAGTATCTGAGGAGAGTTGTCATTAATATCCCTGATAAACACGGTGACCGTTACGTTGCTGCTTAACGGAGGAGAGCCGTTGTCTCTCGCCATCACGAGGACTTTGAAGGACTGCATCTGTTCGTAATCGAAAGACCTCTGGGCCTGGATCACACCAGTGTCTCCATTAACTGACAGATAGGCGGTCACTGGTATGCTGTTAATCTCACCGCCGGGTAAAAGAGAATAAAGCACTGTGCCGTTTTGCCTCCAGTCTGGGTCTCGAGCTGTGACAGAACACAACTTGTGTCCGGCTTTGTTATTCTCTGGCACAAACATGCTGTACGATTCTTCGTCGAACACTGGCGGGTTGTCGTTGACGTCGGCGACAGACAATGTAATACTTTTAGAGGACGACAGAGGTGGCTGTCCCTCATCGGTAGCCGTTATGGTAATGTTGTAGACAGAAACTACTTCACGGTCCAGCTCGCTCGTGGTGACCAGTGAATAGTAGTTATTGATGGAAGAAACCAACTTAAATGGAACGTCTTGCTCGATGAAACAACGAACCTGTCGGTTATTGTCAGAGTCTTTATCTTGCACGTTGATGATGCCTACTTCAGTACCGGCTGCCAAATTCTCTGGTATTGGATTAGTGAGGGATTTGATGAATGTGACGGGAGCATTGTCGTTTACGTCTTTAATATCAACGAGTAACATGCAGGAGGAGGCTAATCCCAGACCGTCTTTAGCAGTAATTTGGATTTCATACGTGGACAACTCCTCATAATCTATCGTCCCAGTCACCGTCACCTCACCAGTGGTCTCATCAAGGGAAAACGCGTTATTTTCCTCCGAGATATGATCAAACTCATATCTGACTTCTCCGTTTAACCCCTCGTCGGCGTCCTTAGCTTTTACAGTGATTACTACGGTATCTCGAGGAGAGTTTTCGGGGATGCTGGCTCTATAAACGGCCTGGCTAAACACTGGGGCGTTATCATTAGCATCTAGCACAGTGACTTGTATGACTACTGTACCTGACTTTTGTGGTGAACCACCATCCGTAGCACTAAGTAAAATAGACATCTCCTTCCTTTCCTCTCTATCCAAATCTTTTTCTAAAACCAATTCACCATATTTCCCCCCTCCACTCTTTGTATTTACATGAATGGTAAAATGTGCGTTGTCTTGGATCATATAGCTCTGGATGGTGTTTTGTCCTATATCTGCGTCGTGCGCCTCGTCTAAACGAAAGCGATTTCCTTTAGCTGCAGACTCCCTGATCTCGATACTTATTATGTCCTTTTTAAATTGCGGGGCGTGGTCATTTATATCGATAATATTCAGGTTAATACGATGCAATTCCAAAGGGTTCTCTAAAACAAGTTCTTGCCGTAACACGCACGATGCCCTTTTGCCACAAAGCGCCTCTCTGTCAATCCGGTCCGCAACAATGAGATCTCCGTCTGCAAGGTTGATGTCACAATACCGTTTGTTGTTCCCCTCTGCATCGATACGGGCCTTTCGATCAGATAATTTGCCAACATCAAGCCCTAAATCCTGGACAATATTTCCGATCACAGATCCGCGTTCCATCTCTTCTGGAAACGAAAACGACATGTCTCCGATGACGAGGCCAACTCGCAGCGTCAGAAGAAATACGGTTGATAATCCTTTCAGCTTCATTTTTATAAATGTCCCCATGTTTTAAATTGCAAAGGGAATTACCTCGGAGCTCCACGTAAAATGTACAATCCTCAACATATGTAGGCCTACAAGCACAAGCTAGTTCGTGAACGAAAAGATTTTTCCACGAAGGTAGCTCGATATTAAACACACAAACCTAACAAAAAGAGAAGGTGGAGTTTTGTGGTGCTCTAGAGTAGGGGCTGGCAGGCTTTGTGTAGATAATACAGTGGGCAAACAGCGACACTATGAGTATATCTCAAATAGTACGGAAGAGCTTAACCATTATATAACTTCAAACAAACACTCAAATGGTACAACTTACATAAATAATATTTATTATGACAACCTAATAACCAGTGACACCGTGACTACACGTCTTTTTATCTGCGTTATTTTTTTAGTATAATTGATTCTTTGCACAAGGGAGGCTTATTTCCATGAGTTTGGCTCTGTCCTTCTCGTTTCAGCACCAGAGATTAGACGTGGAACTGTGAGCTAGCTGTACGACTACAACCTAGTGGTAGTCATAGACCACAGTTTGCAGTCTGCAATACAGACAACAGATCTTTCCAATTGTGTCACACAATTTGATGCATAAAGTCAAGGCTATTGGCCTACTACAGTCAACTTCAACTGCCAAATATTCTGTGCCAAAAATCCTTGGAGCCCCTGTATGCCTTAAAATCACACATTGATTTACTTGAATACAAAACATATATGATTGTAAACACACATTCAAATTCAGGTTATTAAAGACACATTAATTTATAAAGTAATAATCGTTAAAAGCTACCCTACCTCGGAACTCCCATCCGTGTTTTGAAAGGCTTCATCAAAGTCAGCTGAAGATTTTCTTAGGGTCAGGGTCTGGTCTGCAGGCAGTGTGTTGTCATTGTAACCGCTGACAAACTTGAAGTCACTGGTTCTAGATCCCGTTGTCAGATATCCATCATAATTATATGTACTGCGTAAAGTCCCCGTACAATCCACGTCTGCGTAGTTTGGAGGGAGATAAGAGCTGGGAATAGCAACCGCTCCATCAAATAGAAGTCTGGGCTTTCTCCTCCGACAAAACCTCAAACCCAGAATGATAATAATGAAAGTCAGGAAAAAGGTGGAGACGGATACCAGTGCGATGATCAGATAAGATGTTAATTCAGAACTGCTATCTTCATAAGCCATGTCCTTCAGTTCTGGTACTTCAGCCAGGTTATCAAAAATGAGCAAATGCATTGTGCACGTTGCTGATAGAGCTGGCTGTCCATTATCCTTAACCACAACCACAAGGTTCTGTTTCATGTTGTCTGATTCAGAAATGTCTCGCTGGGTCCGGATCTCCCCACTGTGGAGGCCGATAGTAAAGAGTCCTGGGTCACTGGGTTTAATGATATGATAGGACAGCCATGCGTTCTGACCTGAGTCTGCATCCACAGCTATCACTTTAGACATGAGTGAATCTCCCTGAGCTGATCTGGGAACCAGCTCAGTCATTAACGTGTTACCATCGATGGCGGGGTAAAGTATCTGAGGAGTGTTGTCATTTACATCCGTTATGAAGACACTCACAGTCACGTTGCTGCTGAGCGGAGGAGAACCGTTATCTCTGGCCATCACCTGGACCTTAAAGCTCCTAAACTGTTCGTAATCAAACGACCTCACAGCGCGGATGACCCCTGTGTCTCCGTTAATGGACATATAGGACGACACCGGGCTGCCCTGGACTTGGCCGGTCAGAAGAGAGTACACCACAGTGCCGTTTTGCCTCCAGTCGGGGTCAAGAGCAGCTACAGAACAGAGCGTGGAACCCTGCTTGTTGTTTTCAGTAACATAGGCGTTGTAGTCATCCTCCTCAAACACAGGTGCATTATCATTCACGTCTGCAATGGACAACTGGATGACCTGAGAGGCGGTCAGAGGCGGGAAGCCTTCATCCGTGGCAGTGATGGTGATATTGTAGTCAGACGTAGTTTCACGGTCCAGTTGGTTCGTTGTTACCAGGGAATAGTAGTTTTTAATGGAGGGAACAAGCTTAAAAGGAACGTTTTGTTGAATGGAGCATCGGACCTGGCCGTTGTTTTCCGAGTCTCTATCCTGGACATTTATAATCCCTACCTCTGTGCCCGGGGACACGCTTTCTGGAAGCGGACTGCTCAGAGATTTCAGGAATATTCTTGGACTGTTGTCATTTACATCAGTGATATCAATGGTGACTTTACAATAGGAAGTGAGGCCTAAACCGTCTTTTGCTTTAACTCGTAGTTCATAATTCATTGTTTCTTCATAATCAATTGCACCAATTAGCCTTATTTCTCCACTTTTGTGATCAATTGAAAATATTTGCTCGTCGTCATTTGAAACATGACCAAAGTCATAGCTCACTTCTCCATGTATCCCCTCATCAGCATCATTAGCACTCACTGTAACTACTACTGTATCCAGGGGTGAGTTCTCAGGCAAACTCGTTTGATACAAGGCCTGGCTAAACATTGGGGCGTTATCATTAGCATCTAGCACAGTGACGTGTATTACTACAGTACCTGATCTCAGAGGAGAACCCCCATCAAATGCCGTGAGAAGCAAATTCATGTCTTGTTGTTTCTCGCGGTCTAGTTTGTTCTCTAGCACGAGCTCCACCATGTTGTTATCGACCACTAAAACAAAATTGTCGTTCTTTTGGAGATCGTATCTTTGAACCGAATTTTGGCCTGTATCTGAATCATGGGCCTCCTCTATTGAGAAACGGGTGCCTTTCTCTGCTAACTCATGTATTTCCATCTCAATCGATTCCGCTTTAAATTGTGGCGAATTGTCGTTGACATCTTGAATGTGCAAAGTGACACGTTGAAGCTCCAAGGGATTCTCCAACACCAGATCCATCTTTATGACGCAAGACGCTTTCTTCCCACAAAGGCTATCTCTGTCGATTCTCTCCGCCGCAACCAAATCCCCGGTCGCTAGATTTATATCACAGTACATTTTCCGATTACCTTCAGCATCAACACGGGCCTTTCGAGACGAGAGTCTGCCCACCCCGAGGCTGAGATCCTTGGCTATGTTTCCAATAACAGACCCACGTTTAAGTTCCTCTGGAATTGAATAGCTTAAGTCGCAATGAACGAAATCCGTATGAATAAAGAGAACAAGGCCGTAGAACATCAACTGCGAAGATAATCCTTTGTCTTCCATTTCGTTAACCAACCAAGTCGCCGATAGCTTGATCAATGAACAGTGCTTTCCTAAAATAATAAAACGTACTGAAATGTGCATCGACTACTGAGGTCGTCTATACTGCCGATCGCAACGTTTCTTTTTGGAGGAAAAAAGAACAAGGGGCGATGTGAGTCGACGCGCCCTCTTCCTATGCTGGTCAACAGCGACACGAAGAGTGCATTTATGTTCTTGCAGATGTGATGAATATATGAACTAACTTTATTCGCAAAGTATTAACATATATTGGCAAATTATAAATTTAATTTAACATTAATATCAAATATTTTGATAGTCAGGATCATACAGAAATTATTTCTACAACAT
>JAOPUD010000002.1:10248834-10260032 GCA_027122715.1 Trisopterus minutus
TTTTTACGATTATTATAATTATAATTATGCTTTAAAATTGTCTGATTACAAAAATGAAATGCTTGATTTGATTTGCCTACAACGTTGTTTGCATGATATTGTTTTGTTCCACATATATTTGTTAGGGTTAGGTAGGACTCGGAGGTGGATATTCCGTTTTACGATGTACTGAAACTTCAGCACCATGGACAGGGGCATTAAGAAACCAGGAGTAACTCGATGTCGGTTCACGTCTACTGATGTTTTTTGTTATTTTTAGTACCTCAGGTTAGAAATCCCAGCCCAATATCGTATGCCACTTCATCTAATTATGAATTGTGGCACAATTAATGTGGATAATGCCGTATACAAAACTTATAAAAAAGCATAATGGCTAATAGGCTAATGCATCGACAATGTCCCTACACATTCCGGGAGTGTAATAACATATAATCAACACTATACTTTGCATCACACCGTAATTATCGTACACAATTGTGTTCCCTCAGAATATCCACACCAATTATGGGCTACATGAAAAATGAATTCACACAACTATATGAACGTTAATGCTAGATACTGTTTATGAAGTGCGGGTGGTTGTCCTACCTCTGGTGACCCTTCTGAATCTCCAAACATATCTCCAAAATCAGTTTTCCTCAGTGTCAGGTCGGCAGGCAGCGTGGCGTCATTGTAAGATGTGACGAACTTGAAATCACTGGTTCGAGACCCTGTAGTTAGATAACCATCATAGTTGTAGGCGCTCCGCAATGTCTCTGTTCCGTCCCCCTCTGCGTAACTTGGGAGATACGCGCCGGGAATTGCGACTGCGCCATCAAAAATCATCCGTGGCTTCGTCTTGTGACAGAAACGAACTCCCAGGATAATTATGATGAAAGTCAGTAAAAGCATTGAAACCATAACCAGAGCGATTATCAGATAGAATGTCAGTTGAGAATTGTTGTCGTCATAGGACAAGTCTTTTAGCTCCGGAACCTCAGAGAGATTATCAGAAATCAGTAGATAGATGGTACACGTGACCGACAGGGTGGGTTGTCCATTATCTTTCACTGCCACGATAAGATTGTGTTTCATGTTATCAGTCTCGGAAATATCTCTCTGGGTCCTGATCTCCCCACTGTGCAGATCGATTTTGAAAAGTCCCGGATCAGTGGATTTAATGATCTGATAGGACAGCCAGGCGTTCTGTCCAGAGTCCCCATCAACTGCTATCACCTTGGAAACCAACGAACCTCCGTGTGATGATTTGGGAACCAATTCAGTCATGAAAGAGTTTCCCTCTGAGGCGGGATACAGGATCTGAGGAGTGTTGTCATTTAGATCCGTGATAAAAACGCTGACAGTCACGTTGCTGCTGAGCGGAGGAGAACCGTTGTCTCTGGCATTTACACCGAACATAAAGCTCTTGAGCTGTTCGTAGTCAAACGATTTAACAACTTGTATTACGCCGGTGTCTCCGATAATGGACAAAAACGAAGAAACCGGGCCACCGTTGATTGCACCAGGTAAAAGTGAAAAAAAGACGGTCCCGTTTTGTCTCCAGTCTGGGTCTCGAGCTGTCACCGAGCATAAGGTAGATCCACGTTTGTTATTTTCTGAAACGAAGGCCTTGTAGTCTTGCTCAGCGAACACAGGCGGGTTGTCGTTGACGTCCGCTACAGAAAGCTGAAAAGTCTTGGTGGACGTCATTGGTGGCGAGCCCTCGTCCGTGGCGAGGACTGTAACAGTGTAGTTGGTAACCAGCTCCCGGTCCAGTTTGTCAGTAGTTACGAGAGAATAGTAGTTTTTAATGGATGGTACCAGTTTGAAGGGTATGTTTTGCTCAATCGAGCAGCGCACTTGTCGGTTACTGTCTGAGTCTTCGTCGTGGACGTTAATTATTCCCACCTCGGTACCGGGGAGGACGTCCTCTGCTATTGGGTTGGTCAGGGATTTCAGATAAATCTCAGGCGCATTGTCGTTGACGTCAGTCACATCGATCATCAATGTGGAGTACGAGGCTAATCCGAGTCCATCTTTTGCGCTGATTTGAATTTCATAAGATGTCTCTTCTTCATAATCTATAGACCCAATAACTCTCACCTCACCGCTTTTTGAATCTAGAGAAAACACATTACCGCTATCTGCAATGTGGTCCAGGCCGTATGTCACCTCGCCATTAACACCTTCATCCGCATCAGAAGCACGAACTACAACTACTACAGTGTCTAAAGGAGCGTTTTCTGGAATACTGGCTTTATACGCGGCCTGACTAAACACCGGGGCGTTGTCATTAGCATCCAGCACCGTGACGTGGATGGCTACAGTACCTGATCTCTGGGGTGAACCTCCATCCACCGCCGTGAGAAGCAAATCCATGTGTTGTTGGTTTTCCCGATCCAACTCTTTCTCTAAGATTAGTTCGCAATGCTTTCGTGCGCCAGACTTGGTTTCAAAGTTTAAGATAAAATGCTCATTTGTTTGTAAAACGTATCCCCGCACAGCATTGTCTCCTATATCCGCATCGTGTGCTCCGTCCAAACTAAAACGAGCTCCTTTGGCTGTCGATTCACGTATTTCCATTTTAATGATGTTGTTTTGGAACAGCGGGGGGTTGTCATTTATATCTTGGACATGAAGACTGACACGATGCAGTTCTAACGGCGCCTCCAATACAAGCTCCATCTTTAAAACGCACGAGGGTTTCTTTCCACAAAGCGCCTCCCTGTCTATCCGTTCGGCTATGATCAACTCCCCTTTATTCCCGTTTATCTCGCAGTATGGTTTGCTGGTTCCTTTCGTGTCGATCCGAGCCTTTCTAGAGGTCAATCCGTTGACGTCCAAACCAAGGTCTTTTCCGATATTCCCAATAACCGTTCCTCGTTTCATTTCCTCTGTGATCGTGTAGCTTATATCCCCGTGCGCAGAATATATTGTTGGAAAAATTAAAGAAAATTTGAGGACAAAGCCCACCAATAACCCTCCTTTATATCCCATCATGAAAACGGAACCACAAAGCTAACTACCTAAACTGTATAAAACATTAACCGAACAAGCAAATAAAAATAACGCGGCATAAATGCACGGTGTTTACTGCAGCCTCCTGGCCTGTCTTTGTTAGTCTGTGTGGGTGGAGAGAAAAAGTCGGAGCACTCGATTTTCCCTCATCTCTTTCTACGTTGGTGGACAGCGACACGAGGAGCATTTCGGAGATATTGCAAAAATAAATAAAAAATAGGCCACAATAATCGACTTGACAAGTTAGAACGCATCATTCATGTGGTATACAATGACGACCCCTACTTGGCCAGTGGAAAATGGGAAACAGTATTTGTTAGTTTAAAAATTAATTTAATTCAATTGAATTGAATTGAGGACCCTGTATGCACTATTATGAAATTAGATTGGGCCTATCAAAAAAAACATTTCCATTTCTAAATCACCAACATGTATTTTACTTTTACATATTAAGTGTCTGACTGCCATGTTCAAAATAAGATTATATTTCAGAAAATCTCAATTATGTTTTCCATTTGGTTCATGAGCCATAATGTGATTGAATCAACGTGTTATTGTAAAATGTAGGCCTACTCTCAAAACAGGAAGACATGGTTGAACGAATGCTGAACTAAAACTAATACCATTACGAACTGGTAATGCACAATGATGCATGGAAGTTGTTGGAGATGGAACTAAACCATTGAAATGTAGTTCAAATATGTTGAAACTAACTAAAACAATTTAATAAATCCACAGCCAACATGAGTCCAAACCAAAATTGAGCTTGAGAGTTCCTGATCAACGCCACAGGTGTATCCTGAATCAATATAGCAAAATAAAGAATGACTAACATTCCAATAGGCTGCTCTGTTCGTGCTCAATGATAAAGGAGTCCTACCTCACATATCTCCTCGTTGTCTTGAAACGCCTCGGTAAAGTCTGCTTTTTTCAAAGTGTGGTCAGCGGGGAGGGTGCAGTCGTTGTAAGAATGGGCGAACTTGAAGTCACTGGTTCTGGATCCCGTCGTCAGGTAGGTGTCGTAGTTGCACATGCTCCTTAAGGTTCCCGTGCCGTCTAGCTCCGCGCAATGAGGCGGCAGATAGGCTCCGGGTATGCTGACCGCATCAAACAGCAGGCGGGGCTTCCTCCTCCGACAGAACCTCACGCCCAAAACCACCACGATGAAGGTGAGGAAGAAGGTAGAGACGGACACCAGGGCGATGATCAGATAGGACGTTAGTTTGGAGCCGTTGACCTCAGAAGACGTCTCTTTCAATTCTGGGACGTCCGCTAAATTATCGGAAATAAGTAAATGCACCGCACAGGTGGCCGATAAAGATGGCTGGCCGTTGTCTTTCACTGCGATAACGAGATTCTGTTTTGTGTCGTCAGATTCGGTAATGTCTCGCTTTGTTGTGATTTCACCACTGTGCAGACCGATTACAAAAAGTCCTGGATCAGTGGACTTAATGATCTGATAGGACAGCCAGGCGTTCTGTCCAGAGTCCCCATCAACTGCAATCACCTTGGAAACCAGAGAACCTCCTTGTGCAGCTTTGGGTACCAGTTCAGTCATGAAGGAGTTTCCCTCTGGGGCGGGGTAAAGTATCTGAGGAGTGTTGTCATTCACATCCGTTATGAAGACACTCACAGTCACGTTGCTGCTGAGTGGAGGAGAGCCGTTGTCTCTAGCCATCACCTGGACCTTAAAGCTCCTAAACTGTTCATAATCAAACGACCTCACTGCGTGGATGACCCCGGTGTCGCCGCTAACGGAAAAATAGGAAGACACAGGGGCACCGTTGACGTTGCCAGGTAGAAGAGAATAAGTCACTGTGCCGTTTTGTCTCCAGTCTGGGTCTCGGGCCTCGACGGACGACAAACTTGAGCCGGGTTTGTTATTTTCAGTCATGGTGGCTGTGTACGACTGTTCCTGGAACGCAGGAGGGTTGTCATTGATGTCTGCCACAGATAGCTGAACCACTTTAGAGGTAGATCTAGGCGGAGAGCCTCCATCAGTTGCTGTGATGGTGACGTTGTAGTCGGCTACTATTTCGCGGTCCAGTTGGCCCACTGTCACGAGTGAAAAATAGTTTTTGATGGAGGGGATCAATTTAAACGGTACGTCCTGTGGAATGGAGCACTGGACCTGCCCGTTCCTCTCAGAGTCTAGATCTTGAACATTTACGATTCCCATCTCCGTGCCATCTGGAATATTCTCAGGTATGGGGTTAGTGAGAGACTTAAGAAATATCATCGGACTGTTGTCATTCAAATCAATAATATCTACAATAACTTTGGAGTATGACGTGAGCCCTAATCCATCTTTTGCTTTTATTCCTAATTCGAAAGAATTTACTTCTTCGAAATCAGGTGAGCTAATCAGTCTTATTTCGCCTGTTTTATGATTCATTGAAAATATTTTTTCGTCTTCCTCCAAAACATTCCCAAAATCATACGATAGTTCTCCGTTTATTCCCTCGTCTGCATCAGTGGCACTCACTGTGATTACTACGATATCTAAAGGAGAGTTTTCAAGCAGATTGGTTCTATAAACAGCCTTACTAAACACTGGGGCGTTATCGTTAGCGTCCAACACTGTGACGTGTATAACTACTGTACCTGATCTCTGAGGAGTACCCCCATCCAAAGCTGTGAGAATAATGCTCATGTCTTTCTGTTTCTCTCTGTCAAGTCTTTCCTCAAGCACAAGTTCGACCTGGTTGTTATCAACAGCAAGAGAAAAATGCTCATTACTTTGTAGATTGTAGCTCTGAACTGAGTTCTGACCAATATCTGCGTCTCGGGCCTCTTCGATAGAGAAACGAGTCCCCTTCTCTGCGGACTCCCGTATGTCTAATTCTATCGTCGCCGATTTAAATTGTGGTGCGTTGTCATTTACATCCATAATCTGTATCGTTACATGCTGAAGCTCTAAAGGATTTTCCAAAACGAGGTCCATCTTTAGGATGCAAGAAGCTTTCTTCCCACAAAGACTTTCTCGATCTATTCTCTGCGATGTGATTAAATTCGCAGTGGTCGGATCAATCTCAAAATATTTTTTGCGATTTCCATCCCAATCCACTCGGGCCTTTCGATAGGATAGTCTGCTGATTTCAAGGCCAAGTTCCTTTGCTGTATTTCCGATCACATATCCGTGTTTAATCTCCTCCGGAATAGAAAAACTCAAATCTCCATACACAGAGCTCATCGTTTGAACCAAAAAAGCCAAGCGGTAAAGAATTCCATGCGACACGAATCCTTTGTCCCCCATCCTCAAAACGTCGACACGTTTAGCACTTATATTCCTTGAATGTGATTGAATATCACGGTAATCTAACGCTTGGTTTCCTCGTTGCTAAACAAACAATGAACCTTATGTAGCCTACATATAAAGGGATTCCCTTAAAAGACAGGATGCAAAGTGAAACGCCAAGGTGGTATGGTCCAAATGGGTGCGTTCCACTCTTCCTATGCTGGTAAACAGCGACACGATGAGAATATGCGTTGTCTTTACACCTTGTTGAATCATGCATCAGGAATATTGGGACCATCTCGCAAAATGACGCATTAATTATGAAACATAATTATAAAAACTGATACTTTACACATTGATTGAAATTAAAATAAGAATTTAAATTGAAATCAAATACCAAATAGTCTTTAATAAAATTAAACATGGCATAGCTTGATGATCACCCAACTCTCATACATTTTACTTTTGATGAAATTCAGCCGTTTCATGGTCAAAAAGCTATAAAAAGTGGTTACAAACCGATAAGCCCCATGGAGTGATTCTGTGTTTGTTTAATCAAAAACATGGCAACGCATTGTACACATTTCACAATGTAACTTTCTTCTCAACGATTTATTGCATAACCTGCCAAACTACAATGATCACCTAAAAAAGCTGAGAAAGATGAACAACTACAGTCACCATGCTTTCATTGTACTTTTACGCAATTATGGTTGTGAGTAGGCCTACACGAGAACACGCTAACACAATCTTAGTATTTTATTGGTTTAATAAAATGTTAATTTATTTAACTTGAAACTCAGTGTATGATCAGAATAAAACAAATAAAAAATAAAAAACAATAGGCCTACAACGAACATTTTCAATATATTGTAGCCCTAAAATGTACCAAAATAACTCGAATATTAATAGTAATTAAAAACATTTTACATGAATGTCATATGAATGGATTAATCTGCTTTTACAGTCAACATCTTTGTATCACATATGGGGTAACAAGATCCCATAGCACGTACACTGTATATGAACGAGGCCGTCATGTACAACGTTACAAGGCATTGACACACACACAGAGAAGGACTTACCATATCCACTTCACTTAAACCCAAAAGTAAGGTTGGTTTTAACTCAAACTCTCAAAAAACATCCGCTAAATCCTCCGAAGTCATGACCAGGGTCGGGCCAGCCGGCAGCGTGTTGTCGGTGTAAGAACTCGCAAACTTAAAGTCACTGGTTCTCGAGCCCGTGGTCAGATAGGTGTCGTAGTTGTAGGTTCTGCGTAGCGTCCCGCTGGCGTCCACCTCAGCGTAGCTGGGGGGGAAGTAGGCGCTGGGTATGGCCACTGCTCCGTCAAACAGCGTCCTTGGTTTTCTTCTGCGGCAAAACCTCACGCCGAGGACAATGACGATAAAGGTGATAAAGAAGGTGAACACCGACGCCAAAGCTATGATGAGATAAGACGTCAGTTTGGAGCTGTTGTCATCGTAGGACTGCATGTTTTTCAGCTCTGGGTCATCTCCCACGTTGTCCGAAATCAGTAAGGACACGGCACAGGTGTTCGAGAGGGAGGGCTGTCCGTTGTCTTTCACCGTAATCACAATGTCCTGTTTCATGTTGTCAGAATCAGAAATGTATCGCTGGGTCCTGATCTCCCCACTGTGCAGTCCGATAGTAAAAAGTCCCGGATCAGTGGACTTAATGATATGATAGGACAGCCAGGCGTTCTGTCCAGAGTCCCCATCAACTGCTATCACCTTGGAGACAAAGGCACCTGTGTGTGTTGATTTGGGTACCAGTTCATTCATGAAGAAGTTTCCCTCTGGGGCGGGGTTAAGTATCTGAGGAGTGTTGTCATTCACATCTGTTATGAAGACACTCACAGTCACGTTGCTGCTGAGCGGAGGAGAGCCATTGTCTCGTGCCATTATGCGCACTTCAAAACTCCTGAATTGTTCGTAATCGAATGACCTCACCGTGTGAATTCTCCCTGTGTCTCCATTGATGGATAGATAGGAAGACACCGGGTAACCATTCACCTCACTTGGTAAGAGGGAATACACGACCGTGCCGTTTTGTCTCAAGTCTGGATCCCTGGCTGTGACCGAGCATAAGGTGGAACCGTGTTGGTTATTTTCCGCCAAATACACGCTGTAGGACTTTTCCTCAAACAATGGTGGGTTGTCGTTGACGTCAGCGACGCACAGTTGGATTGTTTTTGAAGAAGCCAGAGGCGGAGACCCCTCGTCTGTGGCCGTGATTGTGATGTCATAGTCGGCTCTCGTTTCCCGATCCAGTTCGCCGGTAGTCACTATTGAATAGTAGTTTTTGATGGATGGAACCAGCTTGAAAGGAGCGTGTGGCTGAATGGAAAGTTTCACCTGGCGATTAATATCAGAATCTCTATCCTGAACTGTAATGATGCCCACCTCCGTCCCAGGGAGGACGTTCTCTTCCATGGGGTTCATCAGGGACTTTAGAGCGACGACAGGGGGGTTGTCATTCACATCCGTTACGTCAATTATCAACGTGCAGTAAGAAGCAAGGCCAAACCCGTCTTTTGCACTGATTCGAATTTCATATGAGGACTCTTGCTCATAGTCGATGGGTGAAATAACTCGCACTTCGCCAGTTTTTGAGTTAAGGGTAAATACGTTACTGTTTTCTGAGACGTGAATCAGTTCATACATTACTTCACCGTTAACTCCTTCATCGGCATCAGAAGCACTCACCGTTATGACTATAGTATCAAGAGGAGAATTCTCTGGAAGAGTGGCTTTGTAGACGGCCTGAATGAACAGCGGGGCGTTATCATTGGCATCCAGCACAGCGATGTGTATGCTTACAGTGGCGGATCTCTGAGGAGAACCACCGTCCACCGCTATCAGAAGCAGATTCACCTCTTGTTCGGCTTCACGGTCTAATTCTTTATCCAGCACCAACTCACAATTCTTTCGTCCGCCTGGTTGTGTTTCAATATTCAAAATAAAATGGTCATTATTTTCTAAAGAGTAGCTCTTAATGGCATTCTCACCGATGTCAGCATCGTGCGCTTCGTCTAAAGAAAAGCGAGTTCCTTTGTTTGTAGATTCCTGTATTTCCATTTTCATTAAATCCTTTTGAAATTGCGGGGAGTTGTCATTAATATCTTGTACATGAAGACTAATGTGTTGTAGTTCCAATGGGTGGTCCAAAACAAGTTCCAATTGCAGAACGCAGGAAGCTTTCTTTCCGCACAGCGATTCTCTGTCAATCCTGTCTGTAACGACCAAATCCCCATTGTTCACGTTAATGTCACAGTGTTGCTTTCTGTTCTCCTCGGTGTCAAAATGTGCCTTTCGAGCAGCAAATCTGCCTCTGTCCAGGCCGAGGTCCGAGGCAATATTTCCAATAACAGATCCCTTTTTCATTTCCTCGGGAAAAGTATAGCTCAATTCACCCGTAGCAGAATGCAATGTCAGAGGAATCAGACCGCAACTCCATAACATCGATATAAACTGGAAATATACGTTGTTCCGCATTTTTTTAGAAATCCCGTCACAAAAGAATACAACAAATGTGAATAGGCCTGCATACGACGACTTTGGGCAGACCACGAGAACAGAAAACTATTTCGTCGAGTTTAGTCAAATGCTCTCGACTGGAGTGGGTGGAGATTCAAAGAGAGTCAGATACACGCCCAGTTCTAGCATAGTAAACAGCGACACTAGGCGGTGTCCATTGGTATGACAAAACAGTATACTGCCCATGTGTTCATGGAGCGCTATGCACGGAACCTAAACTCGTGACACCGAGTGTCATTTCTTACTATTAACTTAAACATTGTGGAGCATTCGGTGATCCATGTATTATAATGCTACTGATAATTCATAATCACAATGTAACAAGAGACAACGGACTGAATGCGGGCCGCTCCAGCACCATGGAGAGCGCCCGTGGTTCATGTATTTCGTTCCCCCACCTTTTCCTCGAGGATCGGACATCCAACAGCACATTAAGGGCTAACATAACAACAAATAAAAATAAATAACGCATGATCATATATTATATTGAGATGACTCTAACATGAAGTGTTCTTTTTCATACGATAATCATGCACATTAACAACGGATAAAGGATCAGACTTTTAAAGCGCATGCATTTGATCTTTCAAATAATATTATAATGGATGCATCTTATTTATAAATAAGGCACGGCAATAAAACATCCTTCTTTCTGTGTAATTGCGTGTGCGTGTTTGTTGTTAGTTCTTTTCAATTCTAGAGGCAGCGTATCTATAAAATGCTGTTTTCGCAAGAAGGCTCTCAGTAATCTCAGTAAAGCAGGGAGATGGTGGTAATATGCCTTACAGCGTTTCAGGGGGAGCCCACTCCGTACTTTGATCTGCTCAGATTCATGGGGAATTGAGTCTTGACCAGTGGCGGACTCAGGGGGGGGGGGCAGGGGGAGCGACCGCCCCCCCCTCGTACCTCCATGGTTGAAAAAGTGCCCTCAAGAGTGGCGAACACGAGAGAAAGTGCCTTATTGGCTTCCCTTTACATGTGAAAAAAAAGTATTGGGTGCCCTCTGGTGCCCCTTCATACAATAAATGATGATGAGCCCTCTAGAACAATCAGATTTGACAACATGCCTCAATGAGAGCCCTCTTAATGCCCTTACAGTGCCTCCATGGTTGGAAAAGTGCCCTATAGAGTGGTTATTTTGAGACAAAGTGCCTTATTGGCTTCCCTTTACGTGTGAAAAAAGTGAATAGGTGCCCACAATAAATGATGACGATGTGCCCTCTAGAGCAAGAATAAGGTGTGGGTAAGATGTGGATATGGTGTGGTGAAGACGAATGGGGAATGCGAAAGAGGCGTTGCTTTCATGTGGCGTCGCTATGACGAACTGTTACATCGAGTGGTACTGAAATCTGCAATGGATAACGAAGCAAAAAGCAGATTAACAGTATGCCCGTACCATGGCC
>JAOPUD010000002.1:10533503-10549124 GCA_027122715.1 Trisopterus minutus
CACACACACACACACACACACACACACACACACACACACACACACACACACACACACACACACACACAGCTCAGACCTCTGCTCACACCTGTATTTTTAGCCGTCTGGTTGTGGTTGCATCACCCCTGGGTAGAGCAGCGATGCCAACTGTGACGACCCCGCCATGATGCACCTCCATACAGTGCGGGTTGGTTTTCCCATCCGCGTAACTAGACTATTACACACTCACTGTGTCTGTGTCCATGTCTGTGTGTGTATACGTGTATGTACCTGGCAGCGCTGTGATGAAGTCCCTCTGCAGCATGGGTTTGAGGTAGGAGTTGATGTGGCCGTGCTGGTAGTGACACATGCGGGAGATCAGGTGCTCCACAAACTCCACCTGGTCCGCCTCCGACCACTGGTCAAACAGGACGATGCAGTGCTCCTTGTCCTTGTCATAGTTGCCCTCAGACGGCCGTTTGCGGGAGCCCGTCACCGGACCGTTACTGATCTGGGGTTGGGTTGGGGAGAGGAGGGACGAAGGGTTAGGCTAGCACCAGGTGTAATGGAATGGAATCATTTAGTAACAATACATTGACCAAAAGTGTTAACATCACTTTGTTTTATGGACTACATGGATGAGCATGCGAAAATAAATGGGAGAAAACATCAAAATGTACACATTTTGAATATGAATTGAATTCCTATAAAAAAGCCAGCAATGAAACAAAAACTAAATAATGCTTACATATCAATTAATGGTAAATAATGTAATGTAAATATAAATGACATTTTATAGAAATGTCTATTTTATTTACATTCAATGAGATTCAATAAATTCTTTCTCATCTCTTCAATAACAGGTTCAAGGACATGCGTGGCATTCTAGTAAGACGATCACACCATGAATACCTCTGTCATCACGGCTGAGCAATGGATAGTGATACTCAATGTTGGATATCAGAATAGAATAAACATTTAACAGCGTAGCGCTGGCCCATTACACCTAGTCGCATGATGCTCCAAAGCCAGGTATCGCACCAGTACGTGGGCGACGTGGATAATGCCATGCAGCGTTTACGAGTGCCGCGGCTGCGAACCCCGACCTACGACCTCAACTCGCGCTCACCTTGAGAACGGTGGTCTTCTTTGGCGACAGGTCGTCTACGAGGGTCTGCGAGTCCATGCCCGTGTTCTGCGGACAAGGGGAACAGAGCAGAAGGGACCACTGGGGCGTTAGCATCGGGGCCTCTGGCGGGCCGCGGGCCTCCCCGAGTCAAAGCCACCGGAGCAGCCAAGGGAGGCAGCAACGTGTGCAACGTGGGCAGCACCACAGACAAACACTTGCAAAATAATGAAGCCAACACGACCTACAGCGCGTTTTCTTGCACAATCGTTCCGACGACTGCATGTGCGTGTAGCAGAAGCGCACACGCACATGGAGTGGACCAGGCGGACTGAAGTACTGCAAACGCGAGGAGACTTTGTGTGAGCTCGTGTCTGTGATGCAGGTGGAGCGGAGTCTGGACAGGAAATTAAAGATCACAGCACCTTGGGCACATCGGTGTAAGGGCAGCAGAAGAGGCTTCCATGTAATGAAACCACATCTGACGTGTGGAGTGCATGCTGAGTCGATGGAGGAGGCAGCGACACTCCTTACTTCACCAGGTTCCACTGCTTTATTGGCACGGTTGAATAAGACGGGACTGAATTGTCAATTGGAAAAGCTAAATAAAAACAGCTTGAATGGTTTGCGTCCAGTAAAATAGAATAGTCATGCATATAAAAAGGACTTGATTGTCATGCCACGGCTTACATTTATTTTTACTCAATGCGATCTTCAATATTTGCACCAAATAATGCAGCGATTCCAAAATCCAATCTTGGCACAGATGTGTGCCTCATAAACGGAAGCAAATTGTGCTCCTCACCATCACTGAGGATTTGGATACTTCAATGAATTACTTTAATATGTCATGTGTATAATACATATTTAGGGCAACAGTGGCATTTCTTCCATTGCTGTTGGTTGTAATTAGGGACACCCTGGAGGGCTGACGAGGAAGGTCAACTCCTCATTAGCCAACATCTGAATGCCTCATTGTGCTCCAAAGAATAACCCACTATTACAAGGATCTCTTTAAAGCCTCAGATACATCACCCCCCACAATGCAACAGCAACCGCGCAAGGTAATTAGAACGCAAACACATGACAACGACTCAAGACACGCCTAAAGTTGGGCTCTTAATTTGGTCTATTTCCAGATAGACATCGCAGGTACTCGTTTGAGACGGTAACAAATTTGACTCGCATAATTCTGCGTTCTGTGGGTCCTTGGGACATGTTGGCCTGAATTGGGCAATCAAATATGGAATTTGATGCTTTCAAATATCAGTGAGACCATTTGCAAGCATTTGGTTAGAAGAAATAGGTCTGTTTAATTTGAAATAACCAACCTAAATATCAGATTTGTTGCCATTTGTTTAATGCTGTTATTTTTAATACGCAACTTTAATTGTGGTACAACTGTGATATCTTGCTTTTAGCTTGCTTGTGTGGTCCGAAACTTTTATTCCATATTGCCCGTCCGACACGGCATGCATACAGTACCCCCACCCGGGATGACACAGCCAAGGTCCAAAAAGAAAGGTTTCGGCAGGCAAAATGGTAAGAACAGAAGCTTGACCGTCCCCAGTCAACAGATAACCTTCTGGTGCTTCCCAAGCAGCAAGAGTTAACATTGGCCGGGTTCTACGTCGCTGAGGGCCAATAAAGATCCACAGCCATGGTTGTCATCCTCCCTCACACACACAGTGCAGACTGGAGAAGCTTACTGGTTTTTAGTTCACATGCCGAGTGGGGCAAGACCGAAAGACATACAAAAAGGACAGACAGACAGGCAAGCAGACAGACAAGCAAGCATGGGGCCTCTCAAGAGAAAACCACCCACTTAAGCCCACACACCTGCAGGTAGAAGGAAACAAATGGCTCGTCAACAGGTGGCCAATCTGTGGTACCCCCAATATCCTCTTGCCATTACCCTCAATGACCGAGGCTTTATTCCAAATGTATTTGAACTAATCTGCCAATGGAAAAATTCCTTCTGCCCATCCACTCCCGTGTCAAGTGTGGGCGACCAAGGAAGGCTTTAGAGGGGGGCCATGAAGGGGATAAAGGGAGGGAGGGGCAGCAGAATTTTAAGAGGAAAGAGGCAGAACCTGGTTGTGAGCCCGGGTGGAGGGGATGCACTGCAGGCACCTGAGTGCACACAAACTCTCAGCCACCGAGGAGCAGCACCGCCAGTGAGAGCCAAGTACAGAGCACTGTGTGAGAGAGAGGGAGGGAGGGAGAGGAGGACGAGAAGTAGGAGGTACAGAGTATGAGAGGAGGAGGTGGAGAAGAAAGAAAAGAACAGAGGCAACAGACCAGGGGGTGTAGAAAAAGAATGATGGAGGGAGGGAGGTGGTGGGAATGGGGGCAACAAGACTCATGGATATCAAAATAAGAGGACGTTTCAAACCAGAAGAAGGTTTGGTGGGGTTGTGGGGGTTGATTAGACACATGAAACACAAAAAGGGGTGTGTGTAACCATTAAGGGTAGGGGAGAAGGGGGGGGTGGTGGGAAAGGGGGAAATCTGTATTAAAGCTTCACAGATTGGCACAGTGAGTGTAGGGACACACAATGTCACACAAAGTGAACTGGTGCACAGAACATGTACATAGATGCATTATTAGATGACGAGAGGAAGAATATGTGGAATAAGAGGAAGGGGTAAAATAAGATTGTATACATAATTTAAACATTTTTGTCATTTTCCATTTTGACAGATACCCCCACCGTCTATCCCACATATCACCAATCAAATGAGAAGTTAGTGAATAACACTGGGGGTGAGGGGAAGTCCCATGCACATAAACTAATACACTGACAGACACACACTTGAATGTCAACCATATATTGAAATTATTGTTATGAATCAAGTTTTTTTACCATGTTTTGTTGACCACATATGACGCTATGGCTTTTTTGGGGGGTTTTATTGCAACCACCACCAATTGAAGCACCTGCCGTTATAAGAAGTACTAGGGGATGAAGTACTATCCAGGTCAATTTTTGTAAAAGAAACCACATCAGAAAGCACATACCTTTAAAGTAATTGGCTGAAGGGAATGCATGTTAAAAAAAACATTTGGATTTAAAAATAAAAATAAACTATAGAAGCTCACGCACACCATATTATTAATATATTCCCTATGTAAATGAACACTACTGTAAGTCTTTCTACTTGGCATTTACTAAAACTCAATTTTAAAAATATATAAATATGAAAGGCTATCTTAAATAGTTAAGGGCCCAATCTTACATACTCCAAAAATGTGGATACACCGAGGCCTGGATCGATTGGGAGCAGATTTAGTGCAAGTTATGCACAAAGTATTCTCTACCAAGTCTTCTCTAATAAAATATTTGGCCATCTGGTAAGACGTCAAATAACAAATAATATGTTAATATTATACTTGGACCCATTCGTAGTCAATGACAGATTATAATGCGGATGCTTTTGATAGCTCGTAGCTAAACGGGTTATTATTGTTGATGCTAACGGATTAGCTGCCGGCTAACACCGATCACCAACAGGCAGGATTTCACACATTAAATTCATAGTAGGATCTGTTTACACGACACACGGGTCTAGTTTTGGATATGACTGTCAGTCAGTCGATGGGCTACGAAGCTACCTGCTAAGCACGACAATGCTATGCTAAATACCCAGCAGCCACACACTTCCTTCTACGCACTTTCTAAAATATAAACACAAAAGCGTCCACCCCCTACAGCGGACACCAACACATTTCACATACCAGCGACCCATTCAACGAGACTATTTTAAAATGTTACCCCAAGACCGGTCAACGGGCTGCGGGGTAACGTATAATAACAGTGCCTGCTTAAAATGTGAGCGGATGATCGCCACCTAGCCTGTGTGCGCTAGCTGGCAGGCTAGCAGGCAGGCAGGGCCCCGTTCCCAGTGGCGCAGCGTCACCGCAGTGGACGCTTCCCCGAGAAGCCTCCGCTCTCCGCCGCCGACGACGACGGACGACGGCTCTTCAGTCACTCCCCGCCGCGCCGGTTGAACATTATTTTTCACTACTATCGGAAGAGGTAGAAATCCCACACGAGGCGTTTTGGAATCACCGAAGCCTGTCGGACTTCCAGCAGTACGTTTAACGCGTTAAACAAAACGCCTCGGTAATCCAGAGGCCCTTCCTCTAAATGTCTGGTTCCCCCCCTCCTTTCTCCTCCACTACAGCCTACGAGCTGCTTTAGCTCATTCTCGCCGTCGAGTAGAAACACCGACCCACTTTTAATTTATACCATTAATAAAAACATAGGATTTTTCGGAGGAACATACACACAAACCTCACCATTAATTCCAACGTTTTGTCCTCCATCTCCGGCTCCATGTTGACGATTCCCCCCCGAAACTCGCTCTGAAAATGGAAACCCAACCCTGCGTCGGCCGCCCGCAAAGGCAGAGACGTCATTTAGTTCGCCCAGCAGCCACACAGCCTGCCAGTGTCAGAGGGGTGGGTGGGGGGAGGGCACCGCCCACAGAACGAACAACGCGCGGATTGGTGGGATTGTGGTCAAAGAGGGCTTCGCTTTGTGAATATGTCTGCTGTTCATTGGCTTAGCGCGGTTTCAAGGCTTCCCCGGTGACTCCCCCAAACAACGGGGCAAATGGATGAAGATGCTGTTGCTATCCTGAAGAGGAATACGCCAAGGCAGGATCAATCATCCGCATAGGTTTGCTGTGATGCTATAGGATGTGAGGTGTTCGATTTGTAGAACCGAGGTTTATAAATCCAAAATATGGAAACGAGCCCTGTGTGCTGCAATACAAATATCCCTTAAAATGTGTTATGGGTAAGAAAAATGTGTCTTTCCGGTCCAGCCAATTGCATTCGTTCAATTAATAGCCTTGGGAAGTATACAGAGTGAGAACCGAAACGACACGATAGGCTTTATAATCACCAGGGAAGTTTTTAGGTTATCTTCCTCTGAATCATTTATTTACCATTTATCATTATGTTTAACGGGAATAATGGATGGGTCCACATTTCGGGCACAAAATAAAGAGCCAATGCTATTTGTATTTTTTTGCCATCAACAAGCCCATTATAGTGCATTTCCAGTACAATAAAACCCCAAATCTACAAAGACATTTGGCTAGAGTACTACCTGTATGCATGACATGGTTCTGTGCGGAAAGGAAATGTGAAGGTTGTCCCACTCTAAAGGGCTCATTGACTTGGCATTCATCCATGGACATTTGGATTAGAAAACATGTCAATAAAATCTGTCATTACAACTAGCATCTCCCCATACATCTGCCCATTTCCTCCAAGTCCTACAGACCATGTGATGCATTTTAAAAAACACAATTGGTTAATTGCAAGATAAATTAGAGGATAAAAAGTGGGGCTTTATCAAAAAACAAATTGAGAGAAAATAAAATTTCTTGACACATTGAGTAGATGAAAATGGAAAACTAAAACCAGAGGAACTCGCGAGTACCATTACAATAGGGGCTGCGCCAATGAAGAACATAAAGTAATAACAGCTGAATCGGCCACAGCCCTGAGAACGGACTCCAGAAAGATTAAGACCACAGCCATAGAAGATGTAGAAATGGTTTTCAGCAGTTCAAATTTAATACTTTGTTCCCCCTTTCTCTACAGAAACCCAGGTAAAAAAAATCCCCCACTCTCATAAAATACAACAGCAGCAGTAACCAGTAAAAAAAAAAAAAAAAGATTGAGAAGCATAGAGGGGGGTTGGGGTGGGAAGGGGAACACGGTCTAGGTTGAGACGGGGACAGGGAAGAAAGGAAAATATATTTTCTATATGGAAGTGTGAGTCCAAAGTGGTTCTTCAGACGCAGGGGGGCCGGGGACAGCGAGGGCGCTGGGTACTTGCTGTTGTGTTCATTCAAAATGGAGGGGAAGGGGAAAAAATGAACAAAAATGAGTCGAGTCCAATCCAACTAGGGGAAGGAACCAGCACTCTAAGGCAGGGGTTTATTCAGGAAGGGTGGTCTCCCTCTCTGGACTGAACCGATACTTTACTCCTCTTCAGCCACATGTTTTTTTGGGTTCCTGTGTGTACATATTGGAAATGTGTGCACATGTCTGTGTATGCAACCGGGTTTATTGGCATGTGTGTCTTTATTGTGATCGGCTCAGCTGCCCCTCTCGTTGCTGCAAAAGAGAGGAGGTCTTTTTCTTTCCTTATTTCTTCATTCATTTCAGCTCTTTTTTTTCCTCCCAATATCAGTCCCCGACTACCTAGTAGTCATCCAAATCAAACAGCTCATCGTCCTCTCCCATGTACTCCATGCCCTGGAAGTCCACTCTGTACCGCAGAATACCTGAGGAGTACAAAGACAGGTATCAGCAGAGTGCAAATGAAGACACTACGTAATCATCTTCAAGATCCAAGGAAAATAAAAACAATCAAAAAAGGAAAAAAATCACATATTCTATATCCTAATCCCCATTATAGCCATAGGATGCATATTCGTGTTCAAAGGAAATGGAAAGCCTGAACTCTGGCAACATCTGGCTTCAAAGATCTGTTTAGGGATTCTCTAAACTAATAAGGAAACCCATTTCGGACTGCCAATGCTCAGTGGTTTTTGCAGGGTCAACGAGAACACTCACCCCCAATTCCTCCAAAGCCCTTGACAAACTGGGACCCCTCCTGGCTCTTGTCCGTGACTATCTCCAGAGTAGCTCCAAACGTTTTGTAGTTGTTGGCGAACCACTCCAGTAGGGGCATACTCTCGATGAGCTCATGTTCCTGCCCGGTCTATTTAATTTATTCAAAAAAGGGAACACAATTAAGAACAATTGTTGTTGTTTTTTGCAGAACTTCAAAGCGACCACTTAAATTAATGGCGGTCAGACATTAGTAGCTCAGGGGTGTCCTCTCACCTCCTTGTCTGTGAAGTGGGACTTGTCTTTTTCCTGTTCCGGCGTTAAATACAAGGTCTTCTCGTCTAAAAAGGCAATAATCACACCAGGGGTTAGAGAGCAGTACGGATGAGCCATGCTTAGTCTGGAGTGCATGTTAAAAAAAAAAAAAAAAAAAATCTACCGTTTTCTGATCCATTGTTCTGCTGCTCAGCCCCGTGCAAGCGCAGGATGTA
Source organism: Trisopterus minutus (assembly GCA_027122715.1). Lineage (NCBI taxonomy): Eukaryota > Metazoa > Chordata > Actinopteri > Gadiformes > Gadidae > Trisopterus > Trisopterus minutus. The sequence goes on from JAOPUD010000002.1 coordinate 10,541,697, forward strand.
GCGCATCGTGTCCAGGTTTTCGTAGACTATGAGGATCTCTACAGCTCCCATCTCCAGCGCTTTTAGTGTGTCCTCCACGCCGAAGCAGTATTTCCCCGTGTCCTGGCTGATCTCATCAAAGTACCGCCCTGCATATATGGGAAGGGAGAGATATGAACAGGAGTCAAGGAATGGAGAACAGCAGAGTCGTCAACCCCTCGTCTCCCATCAAAATCCCCCAAAAAGTCGAGTCATTAGAACTCCCGTCCGGTAGGTGGAAGGTGACCCACCTATGAGCTTCTTCTCCTGGATAAACTTGACGTTGGACAGAACCTCCGCCGAGAGCTCGATGGCTTGGTTGAAACCGTTCTCTCCACCATAAGAGATATCCACTAGCTTCAGGACTTTTGCTTGTAACCTCTGTTAGGAAAAATGGATAAAAACACAGGCACCTACGGTTTAAAACAGTTTAATAAACACCCATAATAAATTGATACACTTGGAGAGCAACTATATTACAGTGGATCGTGAAAACCTCTTAAAACACTAAAGATATTTAAGCAGTTATATAAGGTCTACGGTTACATAAATTAGATAAAAATTTGATGCATAATGCATTATTCTAATCCCAAAACAATGTGATCACCTCATGAGCTCAAACTTGGTTTGATAGTGAACTGTCACGTTAACTGAGATTTGATACTCAATACAAACTATTGTTAGTAGTATTACTCACTACTCTGGAACTTTTTCCATTTTAACGAAAATACTGGGGGCTTTAAATTTGATTTGCCTAGGCAATCATGATGGATAATAAAAAAGTAAGTTATAGTTAGTACGATTATTCAGAAAGTATACATTGCATGTACTCAATCATAACTTTCACAGGCCTCCTATAATTTGCCCATTGGCCTACATACAGCGCGACCAAACCAAATACGTGCTCACATTGTTCACACGAATGGCAATCCCCACACTCTTTGGGTTGGCTGCTAGGGAGTTTACCACTTTGATGATCAAAGTGCTTGAAACCAGGAAGTGAAAGTCTGTATGGTCTGCCAGAACACACTGATGTGCTCATTTAGTCAACTTTGGGTCCCACCCCCCGGCGCGGCGATCAACCACCTGCATGCTAGCCTTCCCACAATCCCTTGGCAGGGGAGTACCACACTAGAGGCCAAGCTTTTGGTGGGGTTGAGCCGCAACACCATGTCTTCACTACACAGATTGTTCATGCAACATCGGGCCAGCTTTCTGTAAAATAACAGACTCACGGGGTCAAACATGTCTGACTGGCTGAGCTCGGTCTTGAAGTCAGCCGATCCGGCAAGGACCATGCCCGCCACGTTGACCTTGTCGTTGGAGACGAAGAGCTGGACAGCCGTCTCCGCCACCTTCCGCACGTAGTTGTGTCTCTTCTCCATCCTCAGACGGGCGAAACGCAGGGCCGACTGTCCTCCTCTGCCTAGAATGAACAGAGGGACAAAGAGGTAAAAAGAATGACCACAACGCTACACAAATATTCAACTGGGGAGGGCAAGAAGATAACAGCTGCTGTCAGTGTGGAAGACCCACGCCTAAAATGCACGGTGGACAGCAGAGATGGCGGTGTGCATGTGGGCGTGGTGGTTGTGAGCCGTACCGTGCTTTTTGGGCAGGTCCACGGTAAACTTGTGCAGCACTTCTCTGGTGTTGCCCTGCAGCGTGCCGAAAAGAGCACCGCTACCGTCGATCACGATGAAGCCAAACTTGCTGTCGTCGGACAGCAGGGCCGTCAACGCCTGGGTGGGGTGGGGGCGGGGTGTGGGTTGGACAAACAAGGCAAAGGGGAGACATTTAGACCTTGCCACGAAGCAGGGAGGAAGAAGGGCGTTTCAAAAAGGCACACTGGACTGCCATTCGTACCTCAGTGTGGAATTTGTTGTCACAGAGGTACAGAGAGGTGTTGATTGGCTTGAAGGGCTCAAAGTCGATGTTGACCTTCTTCTCTTTGCCCTCCTCTGTCACGATGGTGCCGCAGTACACCACCAAGCCGTTAGGTGGCACTAAAGGAGGAGAAGGGCAGAGAGGGCACATTAGAGCACAGTAATAAGCTGTTGCAACGGCAAACACAACAGCAGCAGCTGCTGCTCTGAGCATTGCCACGGGTTTTAAAGAAGTGGAATGTGGTCATTATTAGTGGAAGACCAAGTGTATTAACGTACACGCTAAGGAACCCATCTGATATAGTAAGAGAAGAGACTTAAATCCAGGTCTACCAATGCATGAGAGTGTGCGTAACAAATTATAAAAATGCAACACAGCAGTGCACGTTACTAAACTATAAACCAAATGATAATCCCATTAATGTAAGCTATTAATTTCAGACTCAACTTAAACTGCCTGGGTGGCGTTACCGCTGATAAAGGTGTGAGTTTTCATGGAAAACATAAATAGCCTGGGTGACCCTAAACTATTTAGTGTAAATGTGTGTGTGTATATATATATATATATGAAAAGGATCGAATCCATAGAAGAATACTACAGAACCCCAAAAAACACAGCAAATGGTGATGGGACATTCTAATCATCCCAATGTACCTTTATTGTAGAGTTTTAGCCTCTGCTGTACAGAGGTGATGGCCCCGAGCACCGACAGTCTGTTGACTCTGCTCTTGATGTTGGAGGCCGTTCCAAACTCATCCGCCAACATCTTGGCCACTCTGGATATCTGGTCCTTGGGGGGAATGATCAGCGAGATCATGCTGGTCCCATTACTGTCAGGACATCAAAAGGGAAACTGCTGTTAGGTATATGCTACAGTAAAATACCATAGGACTTCCACACACTTTACCCTCTGCCACAAGTATGTAATAACACCCCAAAACCACAAAAGCCTGAAAAGAATCACCATAATAATTATGCTGATCTCACTGAACATTGCACTGTAATTATCAGGTACAAAGGAACTGCACTTAGATTTGGGCCTAGTGTACAAAAAATGTCTAACAAGTATAAGATAGGTTACTGTTATACAGAAAGCCTATAATCAATAGCCCAATTCTTGGATAGGCAACGATAAAGACAATATATATAAAGACAGTATTTCTCGACTAAAAATGTATAACATAGGCTACTGTTATACAGGAAGCCTATAACCATTAACAATAATTGCTGAATAGGTAACGAGAAAAGCATTTCACATTGTTGGTAGAACACTGTAATGATCAAGGTTGGAAAATGAATGTGTTCGTCAATGAGGACAATGGCTGAATTACTCTCCAAAAATGAAATACTTTAAATGTAAGAAAGACCAAAGTCTGGTCTCACCTATTACCTGGAAGCTAAAGGAAGGGTAAGAGGAAATGACGATGGTACTTCAATCACATACTATTCAATCTCTGTCCTTGACACCAAGGACTGTACTTATGTTTCACATATCGTGTCCGTATTCACTACCTGTTCAGAATGCAAAGCACACTCGCTGACGCTGCTTGTATATAGTTAACAAACGAATGTAGGACAAATGGTCAACCCTGTCTAACATGACGGGCAGCAGACCACAGGACAGCACATTCTGCGCAACGCCGGACTGAACGGTGTTCTTTAACAAACAGCTGGCTTCGTGTACAGCTCCATGTTATAGCCATCCTATTATATAACGTTACGAAGACAATTCACTTCGAGCCGCAATACACCAATGACAAAACGCAAGAGTTGACAATTTTCCAACCGGCTTCTGTCGCCTCGTTACCTTGGTTAAAAGTTAACAAAAAATGCTAGGCTAACAACAAGCTATGCTGGGTCGCAAGGAATTATAAAGTGAATCGTCCATCGACTAACCGTGTACCAGGACCCACGCCACAGCTCGACTGTTTTGTCCGTTATGTTGTAGTCTGTGGACACCCATTCAGCAGACACCCATCCGGTCCTATCCCCAACGTGGTCTTGTCAATGAAGCCCCACCGCGGCCTGCTTCTAAAAAATGACGCCGACTAGCAGACCCCGCCGGCCGGGTTATCTATGCATACATGGTACCATACGGTCTCCTCGGTTGCCCTGAAAACACACACCGGGGTCGACACCGTTCGGTATTCGTCGCAGTCCACCGGTGTCGGATCTTGTGCCGACACAACACCGGAGCCTCAGCCCGTATGTAGCGCGTTTAGCACGCTAGCACACGGAGCTAAAGTAAGACAAGTTAGCTAGCCAGCTAGCCGCTAGGCTACCACTCCCAGATTCGTCTCACTCATCCCGACGTCCAGCTGTAGCTGCGCCGGCACAATCTCCCCTGCAGCGGTTGACCTTTTGTACAAGCATCCCCACACCGCGACCCACATCGACTCACCCGCGGGCGGCCTCCAAACTTTTGATCAGCTTCTTGATTTTCCATATCTCCACGTTCCTGTCCGCCGCGCTAGGGTCGTCCGCCATCTTCCTGCTGTAATCGCTTCAGCACCTGAAAATACGAGATAGAGAAGAAGAATATCATCCCACTGTTCAGGCGGAACACAGCGCTCACCCCGCTTTGCCTAAAGAGGATCGATTCTACTGGAACAGCGAGCCGTCTACCTCTCCAGACAAGTGGCGGGTGTCCCGTGTGGCACCTGACCAGTGCTGGTGGATGGACCGGCCGCAACGGAAAGACTCTACCCTGGCTACCCCTGGCAGTAAAGTGCGCGGAAAAAACAGGCCCTAAGTGGTCTTCCAGGCCCTAGTGTCCACCCCGTTCATTATCTAACGGGGAGTCGGAGACGACCTAGATTCTCCCGTATTCTCTGACGATAATAGCCGAAACAGAATATTAACAATCGAGAGGTTAAATGTTTTTTTTTGGGATATTTAGTATCGGCTCACGAAACCCTCACCTGCCTCGGACACCACCGCTCCGCTCGCTATCTAGGTCTTGCGCTACGGCTGCCGAGCCTCGGTGGCGGTAGAAGGAATGACGTTGCCTTTCCAGCCGGTCTCTCGCTTCCCCACACTGCGCGTGGTCGGTACGATGGAGCTCACATGTGGGAGGAGGAGATTAGAGTGTCGGTGTTCCCTTCCTGGAAACCGCATAGAAACCGTCGACTGGACGTGGATGGTTCCCATTCGGTCGCTCGCAAGGATTGTGCGGCAACAAGTGGTGTGAAACTGTTGACAATTATCAACAGGACCGGGGCGTTTCTACCCCTTTGGATAAATTTGAAGGGATTTGTGGTTTGATGCACGCCACATTTATAGTACAGAGCATTTACCGTCCACATATGTATTAGGTACGTCCATGGTCCGAGCTGCAGGATTGGAAAGGCACCACACGGTAATAATCACGCTGTAACTTATAGCGTGAAGGCTTTTAGTGTGTTGTAAAGACTGTCATGTTGGTATCATATTACTTATAGCCTAGAAGCAATATGATACCACCATGACAGTCATCACAACAGACTTTATAGCAATCGTATGAAACCTTACATTTGGGGGTATCCTAGTGGTTGCGCCATGTCGACAGAGTATTTATTTATTTATTTACTTTCTTCGTTTGTTATTAGGCTTTTATACACATGGCTGTTTTTGTTTCATTATGGAGGCTGAATGGTGTGGTTTTCATTGGCCATATGGTAATGATTGAATTGTTATTTATTTTATTGGGTACTGTAATATTAGTATAGAAGAAAAAGGCCTGCTATTACTTTTTATAAAACAGGCCAATGCTAAACCTAATGCTGATCTTTAAAGATGGTCTTGGCCCCTAGTTTTCGGATCAAATTAGTGAAGGTCTCTAAGGTTTCCTCAGGGAACAGGACGCTCTCGTATTTGATGAACGTTAAGTTGTTCTTAATGAGTTAATGAATTAAATAACAATAAAATCCGCCTCTTTTTGGCTTTGTATTTTATGAGAATTGACCAAAACTTTAATTTATTTATGCTCATAGCAGCATTTCTGAGAACGAATTTCATACAGTGTCTTGACACTTGGCCTTTAAGTTCCAGCCCAGCACCATGACCTTATTTCGTTTGTTTCTTAGATGACTCATTCACCTTCTTATTTAAGTGGCCCAGTTTCAGTTACGTCATCATATCAATATGCCTTGGACGTATAACATAGGCAGTATTACACATCACTACTAAACTATCTTTTTACCAAGCCATTAATACCATTAATAGATTTAATCATGTGCTTGTCAACTAGGCCTCATACCTCGGCTCGCCCTAATTTTCACTGCAACTGCAGCAATCATAAGAAACGCCCATAACTTACTACTTTCTGCTCCTAAATGGGTAACCAAAGATACAATGTTGGCGCTATATATTTGTACCTCACTAGATGGCGCCATTGGCTTATGGCGCAAATACAATGAATCAAAAAAAGAATTGTGTCCAACACATTTGTTAGCACATACAACATTAAGGCTACCCTATTAAAACGTCCTAATAAGTCATGAAGCTACTGTTGTGTTGGAGCAGTGAGGGAAATATTGTTTGATTGAATATTGACTGATTATAAGATGTAATAATATTTCAAGAAAAAACATTGGGGACAACAAAAGCAAAACCAGCAGCAGCAAACAACAAAAACAACACGACAACAATACCGACAACACAAAACACACACAAAAAAAAAAGAGACGTAACACCCAAACTCCAAACTAATCGATTGGCCTGCAGAAGTTTATGGCACGCGCTTCCTCTTGAATTGGTCAGGAAGCCGCAGCGGCATCAACAGGCAATGTATCACCATCTGTTGGCTATCAGCACCGTAATGATGTGTCGCCTTTAAATGGATAGTACCTGCTGCTGGGCCGTGGATAATATGAACGGCTCTGACGGATGCTGTTCCCACCTGGCCTGCGCGCAAACAACAACTACACCGAGCCAGAAGGTCACGTGTGTTTCGTCCTGACGCGCAGTGCTAATTTAATCACCCGAAAATGTACGCAGCAAAAACACTACAAACAATGTAGTGACACAATGGAGTAAACACTTGGAGTCAAATTCAAAACAAATAGTAGTACTGTCCTTGTAGTCTACCCCGAGGAGACAACAGCAGTGATTGCTGAATATAAAGAGATTAAAGGGAATTCAATATTTGGAGCAACAGACAGTGCATAGCAACACATTAACAATACATATAGCGGACAATGGAGAAGCAAGCCGATTTTTGTAAATCCGATGTAGTAAGAAATTCTCTGAGGCTTTGCTTACACCTTTGTGATCAGGTCTGTAGGGCACTAGTGGTGGCCCGACTCCGAAAGGCTTCTCTGGAAGGCCTCTCCTCAATACCAGTGAAAAATATGAAGCAGGCTCATGGTGGAATTGCCCGCCATCGGTTTATGGCACCACAGGGGAATCCTCTTGCACTGGTCACCATAGCCTTTGTGACATGGGCAGGCATGCTCTGAGCATACACTGTAAGGGTGTGTGTGTGTGTGTGTGTGTGTGTGTGTGTGTGTGTGTGTGTGTGTGTGTGTGTGTGTGTGTGTGTGT
>JAOPUD010000002.1:10912654-10924042 GCA_027122715.1 Trisopterus minutus
GTGTGTGTGTGTGTGTGTGTGTGTGTGTGTGTGTGTGTGTGTGTGTGTGTGTGTGTGTGTGTGTGTGTGTGCCCCTACTAGATGGATCATGTGGAGAGTTGAAGGGCCCTCATGAATCAACGAGCCAGGTGGAAGCAAAACACAACCCTTCGAACAGAGGGGAACGTGGAGGGGACTTGGCGTGTGTAAGCCGGAGGGTGTGGGTCGGGTGGGGCAAAAAGGAGGTGCAAGGTTCAGTTGCTGAGCAGCAACTCTGTCGCCGTCTCCACGTCCCAGGATTTTGACGACAAAGCCACTATAACTGCATTCTAGGAAATAAACAACAAAAATGCATGGTAAGCATCCATCCATACATTCAGCGTTCATTGAGTATTCATTCACAACAGTTGAATGACAAAGTGTGATAACACGCTTGCAGGTATACATACTTTTTCAAAGCCCATTGCGCAGAGCTTGTCTATTTTGCGTGTGTATTCTGGGCTGGAGACGGGAGCGCCGGCGTAGACGTGAGACCAGAGTCTTGCCGTCTGTTTGAACATCTCTGGGTTCTGCTTGTACTGGAAGAGGAACCGATGAAAAATAGGACAGTGCTACCGTTAGAAGGACGCCACGTGGATCATGACATAACTGTACCCTCTCTGGGCTCTTCTAGATCATACATGTGAATATGATCATTATTGGTGATGGATTTAAAAAGAAATATGCCCACACCTCAAACCCCAGTCCCAGACATGACCTACCTGATTGGCTACCACAGCATCTTGTGGGTCGTCTGGTTCCGCAGCTGCCAATAAAGCTTGTAGTGATAGGAGGACCGTCCTCAGTGTCATGGCCGCTGCCCTGTTGTGTATTGCATACCATGGGTCAGGTTAATGACAGACTCAGTGGTTGGTGTAGAAACAAATGAACGGTTCCTAATGACTGCTTAAAACAGACCTTTAAAATGGCAGAGAAAAACCACCACCACTCACCACTGGTCTTTGAGGATGTCCAGACATATCGCCCCGGTGACAGAGCTTATGTTGGGGTGCCAGATCTTTGTGATAAAGCGCACCTTAGGGAAGGCAAGATCACAGACAGTTGAGAATTGCCAACAGTCATGTCCAAAATAATACATGTCTATGACTTTCTCTATGGCACCTACCTTAGGTGGATTGAATGGATATGTCTCTGGGATTTTGATTTCTAGTTGATATCTACCCCCTGTAAGACAGCGGTAAGAGTGAGACGAGTACAACATGCAGTTATAAGGGTCACACAAAACACTTTTGAAATGTCTACTTGTTTAATTTATTGGCAATTTGACCTTAAACAGTTGTATTATTCATGTTTAATTACAAACAACATTTACCTTCATATGGCGTGTCAGGTGGACCGGCTATTTCCCCTTTTAATTCTGTAAAGTTTTCATCCACTAGATCAACCTTTATCTGATTTTTGCTGGTCTGAAAATGAAAGTAAAACAAACAGTTAAGTAAGCTCAACGCTTTGACTTACTTGCCTTAAAACGTATACCTGCAACAACAGCATTGAGTGACATCTTAACCGAATTGGCTGGCTTGAAGTTACCGTAAGGTGCACGACATCTATGCCAGGTGAGCCTGCATAGACCCAAAGGCATGCACCAGGAAGAACGTGCAGTGACAGGGAAGCATGGCATCTTCCCCGTTGTTTACTCATAGCTAACATACCCAAGCAGCTAATCACGCCAAGCTAACCATACAACATGCCTAACATAACAACACGAACCGCATCTAGCTTTCACACGGCCTGTTAAAGACGGGCTAAAACCGACCCTGCACCCACACGGTTATGGATGAGCCAAAACAACCAGCTATACTGCAGGGTAGACCCCGGCTAGCATCTGGTAGCCTAGCGTCGCTGGTTTCGATGACAGCCGCACCAGCGACGCATCACTGGTTCCAGCAGACACGGTCGACCAATGACCACTAAAGCGGGGCTCACCTCTTCGCTCTTCAGAACCTCCTTGAATTCACGTTTTATCCTTTGGACTGCGATGTTGGCCATGATTCCTCCCCCCCGTCTCTCGGTCCGGTTCGGGCCTCGCTCCTCCGTCAGCTGCTGCTCCGGGTACTTTCGCTTCGCCCCGTTCTGTCACTTCTTGGATGGACCCGCAAACAATGCACACACCACGATGAGAGTGTTGTGTGAGTCCCCGCGGGTGCGACGAGCTGCTCGCTGAAATAACGCGTTAAAACACCCGGGTGAACATGAACCGTGTCCCCGTAAATGGTCGTCAAATAGACAAGGGTTGTGGCGGTGCTAAAAACATTTTAATACTGACTGCGTGACGCGGCCAGGGGAGAGGGGTCACGTGATCGGGTTTTCCGTCCAGGGCACATGGGAGGCGCCGGACTGACACGCGTTATTCATAATAATACAATCAGATCAAATTGTCATTTACAGTTGTTTTATATTCTTAAAGCTGCAAAACCTTTTTTTTTGTCAGAGAAGCATCCCCCAACGGAGGTTGGTAATAGCGTTGTGATCACGTTGTAGATAAACTGCAAAAGGCCTACTGATTAATTAGAAGTAATTAGGCTTGCTCAAACATTGTATAATGTAAAGAATGCAAATGTGCGACGGCCAGCAGCTTATTGGAGGAGAATTATAATTCAAACATATTTCCAGCTCAAAAAGGCAGGCGATGACGTAATTTGATGAAACCAATCAATACTGTAAAGTCTCTCAATGATCTTTCGATTAATATTTACAACACATCGTATTAAAGGAACGTGCAGTTTCATCTCTCAACCTGCTCTTCTGGTTAGCCCGGTTGACTAGCCTTTTTTCCTTGTTGTTGTTGTTGTTGTTGTTGTTGTTGTTGTTGGTAGAGATGGTGGTCGTAATGTGTTAGGTTCGTTTTTTCTAACAAATTGCTCATTCTGACACCATCGTTTTCCTCAGTTAATGCTCTGTCGCTAGACCATTTATGGCAACAGGACGACACCTAGTGGCGCACCGCTGAACTGCGGCATGATGCATGTGTCCCTACCTGTGACCTCATCTTAACGCGACTATGTACAGACAGCACATTTGCTAACTGGAAAGTTGACTGTTTTCAATCTTAAAGCTTCCAGATTTAATTGTAAGTAATTCACACAAAGAGTTCAAAGTTATTTAAGCAATATTTCAATTGGGTAGTGTTTTTCGTGTATTGTAATACTTGTAATACTACTTATATTTCTTGTGCAAATAGAAAAAATATGACTGACAGTCATCTTTAAGCCTAGAGTTGCATTAGTCTTCTAATTTATCTTGAGTGTTCTCCCTGCCTTCTATTAAGACGTATAAGTCATATGCATCGTATCATTATGTACAGGGTTTTTTGGGGGGTGCATGTACCGGCTGGTTGATCGAATCCTGCCCGTCTCTCAACAATAGCCATGGCCACAGAGGTTGCGGAGAAGACTGGGGAAGATGTCCCGGTGCCGGGCGCCGGGGGGACCAGGTTCGACCTGGAGAAGGAGACGGAGCTCCGCTTCGAGGTGGAGGCAGGGGAACGCGTACAGCTGGAGCTGCTCACTGGCCTGGCAGAGGTCTTCGGTTCAGAGCTCAACCGCAACAAGAAATACACATTCGGCCCAGGCTCTAAAATCGCAGTATTTACCTGGCAGGGCTGCGGCGTTTGTCTCTATGGCAAGACAGAGGTGAAAATATACATATATATTTCGTTTTTATTTATTCAACCCGTATGCAGGAGAAAACAGTCCACACTTTATTTGGATTCATTACAAATTCACTCTATTTCCCAGGTGGCATACGTGTCCAAGGACACCCCCATGCTGCTGTACCTCAACACACATGCGGCCTTGGAGCAGATGAGGAGGCTAGCAGAGAGGGACAACGAGAGGGGGCCGAGGGTGAGTGTCCTCACAGCATTCAGTTTGTGTATATGCACGCTAAGTCAATCAGCCAATCAAGTTGGAGTTTGGATCGACCTAACCATGTGTAAGCGTCTGAGGCTTTTGAGAAAAACATTGATCGGAGTACGTGTATGTAAGAGTATTCAACCTTCCTCTGCATTTAACAGGTCTGATTAGATCTGATTGTTGAATCAAATCTGAGTAGACGGTAATTTTATCAGTGTGTTTTGTATTGGATTATGTCTCCATCCCTCAGGTCATGGTGGTGGGGCCCACTGATGTCGGCAAGTCGACGGTCTGTCGTCTTCTGTTGAGCTATGCGGTACGGCTGGGCAGAAGACCCACACTGGTAGAGCTGGATGTGGGACAGAGTGGGGTAAGAAGTATTGGCTTTGCATCATCCTATTCTGTTGGAATGACGTTTGGTGCTGAAAAGGGCTATAGGGTAACTAATCATGTTGTTTTTTTTATATATAATACTTTGATTTAAAGTCAAACAGGAAGTCATTCTCTTCAGAATTTCTCATGTTATTATTATTTTTTTTACTAATAATTGTATTAATAAAATCGAGTTAGTAAATTGGTAAAAAAAAACAAAAAAACATTCATATATTGTAAAATTGTAATAAGACGAATGGCCATGCCATGAAGAGCACTTTTAGCTCATTGTCGTATAGTATTTTGAGGACCTGCCAGCAACATGAACAGGCCTCTACCCGGGGGAGAGTTTGAAATGGTTTGTCTCCCATGGTGCGGCCCAGGTGTCCGTCCCGGGGACCATGTCGGCCCTCTGCATCGAGCGTCCTGCAGACGTGGAGGAGGGCTTCTCTGTCCAGGCTCCCCTGGTCTTCCACTTTGGCTCCACCTCTCCTGGGACCAACATCAAGCTGTACAACAAGGTGGGCATTGATTAATCCTTCTGGGCCTGGGAGGGTGTATCAAAGCTTTTGTTGGTTTCTTTTTATTTTTCACTTAAAAGTGCAAGGCCCCGATATACTCTAAATACAATCCCAATTGGTGTGTTTAAAAAAAAAGAAAAAATGGCAGGTTAATGCCCAAAGCCATGCTATGGGCTTTAATGTGTGCCAGGTGCTCAGCTGAACTAGTCCAGCTCTTAACACCCCCCCAATACACATCCCACTAATACACCACTGTCTGCTATTGGTCAACAAAAGTGCATGTATGATTTGCATTTGATTCCTCTGGGCTGGTCCGTTGCCAAGCGACTTGTGCCACCGCGACAATGAGCATAATGGACCCTGTTTGAATCACTGTTTTTGGCAGCCTTGGCGATTACTCCAAGCTAAATTTAGCATTAAATAAGCATTTATGGCCTATAATGTGGCAATATACAACCAAATACCCCCATAATGTATTATCATTGATCCATTGAGGGCACATTTGTATTGCGGCCAGCTCAGTGAGATAGTAAAACCCTTTTGATTTGTAGTGCACTGCTTGTAAAATGACCCCTGCAGACAATATCAGATGAGGACAATATCACTTGAGGACTGTTTTGGTTGCAAATCTAGCGAGTTCCAAGTCGGATGTCCCCGTTCTCCAACCTAGTTAACCCGTGTTTCCAAAGTCAGCTGTTGATACAAATCAAACCCTCTCTCCCTGCTTGTGTGCGTGCGCATCCATGTGCGTGTCCCCCTCGGCGGGTGCAGCTGACGTCGTCCCTGGCCGAGGTGTTCTCCCAGCGCTGCGAGGTGAACCGGAAGGCCAGCGTGGGCGGCTGCATCATCAACACGTGCGGCTGGGTGAAGGGCTCCGGCTACCAGGCGCTGGTCCACTGCGCCTCGGCCTTCGAGGTGGACGTGGTGCTGGTGCTGGACCAGGAGAGGCTGTACAACGAGCTGAAGCGCGACCTGCCCCACTTTGTGCGCGTGGTCCTGCTGCCCAAGTCGGGCGGCGTGGTGGAGCGCTCCAAGGAGTGCCGGCGGGAGACGCGCGACGAGAAGATCCGCGAGTACTTCTACGGCTTCCGCGGCGTCTCCTTCTACCCGCACGCCTTCGACGTGCGCTTCTCCGACGTGCGCATCTACAAGATCGGCACGCCGTCCATCCCCGACTCGTGCCTGCCCCTGGGCATGTCCCAGGACGACACGCAGCTGAAGCTGGTGCCGGTGACGCCGGGCCGCGACCTGACGCACCACGTGCTGAGCGTGAGCTGCGCCGAGGACGGCGAGGAGGGGAGCCGGCGCGGCGTTGTGGAGAGCCCCGTGTGCGGCTTCATCGTGGTGACGGCGGTGGACACACAGGCGCAGGTGATGACGGTGCTGTCGCCGGCGCCCCGGCCGCTGCCCCGGCACACGCTGCTCATCATGGACATCCGCTTCATCGACCTGAAGTAGAGACGCGGGGGATGAGGGGTGATGGTTTTATGGTTTTCTGGTTTTCTGGTTTAGAGCGAGCAGCGGGTGGGATGGGAACGTTCTGGGATGCTTTTTTAGTCAAACACAATGTACAGGTTTGTTTCATAAACTGGTGCTTGGTATTTGTTTTATTAGTCTGACTTGTATGTTCATTAATCCATATTTTTTTATAAAAGGTTGAGGAGAATGTGTCATGTGTGTATTTCTGCTCAAGGCTTTTCTGTATTGACGCTCCAGTTAGAGATATACTGTACAGGCCCCTACATTTCTAAAACTAGGCAAGATTGAGACAGATTTTTGATGTTCTCCAGGCATACAATTGTTTTATATAAATAACAGTTGTTGCCAACAGGGTAACAGTGGAGGTATTTCAAGTATTAAAGTCTTAAATATAATTTGTATAGGTCTTAAATATTTTGCCGACTGTCGGGAGAGGCAAATGAATAAACGTTTATGTATTGTATAAATATATATATATTTTTAATTCATTTTGAGGTGTGGTTGGTTGTGAAGATCTAGTCATGAAACGTATAATTTATGTAAATAACTACAAAATGATGGTTAAACTTAAATTGTAGGTATTTATTTATCAGTTGGGTAAGGTTTAAACTTAAACTACCTCGAATATGTTAATCGGCCTTCATGCCTAATATAATATACATTATTAGAAAATGACCCAGGGGCGACCGCGTATAATGTTGAATATCAAGTTTGAAGTGTACATAAAATCCTGTTTGATAAAAACTCAACCCAAGCCCAGGCTTGGAAGCGCCACAAATCCCGACCCCTGATTGGTTGCCCATCCCACCTGAGACCGAAGGGACCACTTCCGGGATTCCGATGTCTCGCTAGCAAGCTAACGTGTTAGCAGCTAGTTCAAGGAGGACCGAAACTAAACACACCCCGACAGAAAGCAGCTATCACATCCAAAATATCTGGCATGTCATGCGGTGTTTCGCCGGTTGTTTTTTTATTCGTTACGTCTCAAACGGATGTACAATTCGCCACGTTTGAAGAATGACGGGTCCGCGGAGATAAAAGTTCCACGATATCCAGGTAACGCTAGCCGCTTTCATGTTAGCTGCTTTAATATTAGCTGCTTTGGTGCTAGCTGCTTTAGCTGTCGGGCTCTTCTGTGGAAAAGCAATAGACATATTAGACAGCGTCGCAAAATAACTTTGCTATATGAAAGCAATCCGTTAAAGAACACCCAAACCGATCAGTGTTTAAATAGACAACTGAGCGTTAGCATGTGTTGAAAGTTAGGATGTGGGTCCTGTCAGACTGAGGAGGTTAATCATCCACCACTCCGCTAGCTCACACTCCTCTCACTGCCCCGGCCTGTAACTTAACACCAGGGTTACCTGCTCCATCTATTGATATCTAATATATCTTCTGTGTTTCGCTCTTGGTGCTGCCTAACACGCCTCGCTTTTACCCGTGGATTACGTCATTCTTATGTATGTTGTGTTGGGCAATGAGATTAAATGTAGTGTCATGTAAAACAGGAAGAATACCGGCTCTCTGATTGAACACTTATAGCTTTGCTTGACTGGGAGGTTTTAGGATTACAATCCATTGTCGTCGGGAGGGGATTTATTGTGAGGCTGATGGGATGATTAACAACACCGCCTGAGTGGGTCACACTCCAGCCTGTTGTTGTGCTACAGCTCTGTAATTACAGTGAGTGTTTGAAAGAGGGGTGTGTCCACGTTATCTGAAAACTAAGAGATGGTCAGGTAGGGAATGAAAAAGTACTACTGTAGTGCCCCACGCCGCACCTGTGATCAGTACGAGTGTTTTATAAGTTTGGGCGTTTTGAGTCCTGCGGTTTTGCTCGTTTTAGGTGTATGTGGCAAGGATGGTCACAAAATAGTATAAGCAACTTAAAGCTTATCCAAATGAAACATTACTGCACTATGAAGTATTTTATGTAAGCCTCCCCTTTAGTTTTTTTCACAGGTTTTTAAGCTTAATCCTTAATTATTTATTGGTAGCATATTGTAATACACTTGCAGTATCACAGTCGAAATGCTATTTTAAAATCTACTAGGATATTTCCAGGATGTATGTGCGCTGCTTCTGATTTTAATTTAGTCAATATTTACTTAATTGTGATATTCTTCTTCCTAGGGCCGTGAGATGGTCTGTTGACAAAACAGTCGATGAAACAATACAGAGCAGGCAACTAAAGGAGAAGCTGGAAAAGCGGACGGATGTGGTTGTTTGACTTTCCGACCATGTTGTAGCACAAGATTTATTTTTCCAACTCGTATGATGGGAAAGGAGGCTTCTCTGCAGAGAGTTTGGAGATGGGATGGGTCTCGGCACCTGGTCCCGGCCATGTACATTGATTTCCCCGCCCTGCTCCTGCCAGCACTGTTTGGACTGAGTTGACTCCAGTCCTGCATTGACACGCGATCACAAGGTCCACAAGAGATCAGCCCTCTGAAGAGAATTGTATTTTTGAATGCAATGACGGTTGAGCAGACTTTTTTATACGTTTTTCGTTTTTAACATTTCCTAGAGTGGCTGGTTGCTTTTTAAAGATATATATTTTTTGTTTATCTTCTTTTTATTCTCTGCTGTTCAAGTTGAGACCAGTGGGCTTTTTGCCATTGTTAGGTATCCTCACAGCCATCCCCTCAGTGCCTGAACCCCCCCGCCCCCCCCTTCATCTTGCACAATTCCAGAAGTTATCATCTGCTACACTGAGCTCTTGAGGCTTGATTCGCTCCCTCCCTCAGCTGGCTTTTGACCCCTTCCTCCCTCTGCATGCTTCTGCTTGAAGTATGAAGGCAACCATTTGCTAACTCTTGCCATTGACTGCATGCAAGGGCTGACGCTATTGCCCCCATTTATTTTGGTTGGAATATTGCCACGGTAGGAATTGCAACAGATAATTATAAATATCGTTTGCACCAAATAGGTCGTCAATCAAAGCCATATACAATTATTTATGAATGACCCACACATATTTTTGTTTAATGGTAGTGGACAGAAAATACACGTCATAAATGCACATAGGAATCTTTGGAGGAAATTGGACTGATCATTTCGGCGTGGAAATATTTTCCTTAAGACCTTCACCGTGAGTCTTTCCTCCATTCGCTGCCTTTGCACGACGGCACCAGTGTGGCCCTACTTTATTTTCCGATCGACACCCATGGCCGGTTCTGCCATGGCGCCCTGGTCACGGTCCTCACGGTGACCCGTCGAGAAGAAGCCATCACTGTAGAGAGGCGGTAGGCATCCTCCCTGCTAGCCGCCTCCCCCCCCCCCCCCTTTCATCAGTTTGTGACTGGACCTCGGGATGCCGGGCTTCAGCAGCGGGGGGGTCGGAGGAGGGGTCGGTGGGCCGGCCTCCACTCCACCCCGCCCCTTCCGACCCAGCCGCTACGTCCCCGTGTCGGCGGCCGCCCTGTTCCTGGTGGGATCCACCACGCTGTTCTTCTGTTTCACGTGAGTGTCCCTCTCCCTCTTTCTTGGCCTTGCGCTCTCTGACTGAGTTCTCTCTCTCTCTCTCTCTCTCTCTCTCTCTCTCTCTCTCTCTCTCACTCTTTTGCTGCCGCTCGCACTCGCTCTCTCTTACGCTCTCTCTTGCTCTCTCTCTGTCGCTCTCTCTCTTTCTTGCTCTTACACTCTCTCTTGCGCTCTCCTCTTGCTCTCTTTCTCGCTCGCTCGCTCTCACACTCCCTCTCTTATCTCACACCTCTCACTCTCTCTCACACCCTCTCACTCGCTCTCATTCTCACACCCTCTCACTCTCTCCTTTGCACATCGTTAAACCAACGTTTCTCACGCAGGTTCAGTGAAATGTTCATGTCCTTGGCTGTTAGCTCAAGATATATGTAAATGAACGTTCCTCTTACCCAACCGGTTGGTCCGGTGGTTTCTATTCCTGTTAGCTGACACATGACAGCCGTTGTCAGTTGGGTGAATCCTCACAGGGTGGCTGAGTGAGTGGGATCCTTAGGATGAGTTGGGTCATGTCACCCCCCCCCAGGTGCCCATGGCTGTCGGACGACCTGTCCTCTGTGATCCCCTTCTACATCGCCGTCGTCTTCCTCTTCACTCTGGCCAACTTCTGCATGGCCACCTTCATGGACCCTGGGGTCTTCCCCAGAGGTATGTACGCACGCACGCACGCACGCAAGTGTACTTAGCACACGCACACACACACACACGTACTAGCACACACACACACACCAATGCACACGTACTAGAACACACACACACGCCAATACACACTTATGCACACCCATACTCATACATACTAGGGGTGTAACAGTACACAAAAGTCACGGCTCGGTATGTACCTCGGTTTTAAAGACACGGTACGGTACAGGACGGTACGGTTCATAGTTAAGGGGTAAAAATAAAAAAACTGCTTGTTTGCTTGTTTCTCAACAACGGAGAATGGCCGTAGATCAGCAGCAATGAAAGCACCAATAGACTTGGTTATTGCATTTGCCCGTTCTAACTTCCAGACAGGGGTTGTTGAAATGGTGTCGTGTGCTGGGTTTGAACATCTCGTTTTTTTTTCACAGCAACGGTGATTGTGGGAGTAAGGGCTGTCACTTTTAATTTTGATATTCAAATATGATGTGACATATCCGTGTTTGAATAGTATATATAATCAATACGGTTTTTAATGTGCCATGGTGCGTAGTGCATTTCACAGTCTATGATTAGACCCTACTTTTTTATTTTATTGTTTGCCATCTCATCCATCGCGGGCGTGCTAATCAAGCGAATAATATATCCTGATTCGAAAATGGATAACGCACGGAGCAGCCAGCCTGAGCGGTAAATTGCGCCCCGTGTCGCCCCCGCTGACAGCAGCACGCTGCATTGGTGGAGACACGGGCTGCAACAAACACCCTCTCTGAATATAGACGCGCATGTGCCTGTGCGTTTACGTACCGTGGTCCAGCTCTGTAACCACCCAGAAGTGCCTGTGCCGTGACGGATCGGTACAAATGTGTGTATTGTTACATCTCCCTAACTCACACCAATACATAACCGCGCAGACACAAACATGCGCACACACATGCACGCACGCACGCACGCACACACACACACACACACACACACACACACACACACACACACACACACAC
>JAOPUD010000002.1:10936143-10947583 GCA_027122715.1 Trisopterus minutus
GTGTGTGTGTGTGTGTGTGTGTGTGTGTGTGTGTGTGTGTGTGTGTGTGTGTGTGTGTGTGTGTGTGTGTGCACTTACTAGCCCTCCTGTTCTTCATCATCACAACGGCACTGAGGAACATGAGAATCTCTACTTCTCTCTGTAAGTAAACTTTCAATTAGGGATGGACATTTGTCATGTTTTTTAGGAGCCTATTAATTATATTATTGAGTAGTAGCAAATATAATCATAATTTCCCTCCTACCTAGCATAAAACTTTTTATCTAAATGCATCAGAATAAGCATAACCACCTTAAAACAGCCTAATCTAAATGATGAGGTCAAAACACGCAATAGTCTAGCCTCCATAGTTACAATAAAACAACTTCCTTTTTACAATAATAATAATAAAAAGTGTAAAAGTAATTGGCCTCGTCTATTCGTCCATCAATGATTTACAGCACAAACACAGGTCCGTTTGTCATAAAAACTGGATTTAAGTCTACTGATACAAAGGTTATAAATAATTTGCTCTTACCCAGTCAAAGTCGCAGGAGTTTCCGTCCTCCCGGTTCGTCGCCAGGTGTTCGCATATGCCAGGAGCCTTGCGAATAATCAAGAAGGCCACGGTCATAAGAAGGGACAAGCTGTAATATGGTTTTAATATCCATTTGTAAATTTGGGGTAAGTGCCAGAAGAACGCGAAAAGCCCGGTGATCAGTGCCATGCTTGCAGCCGGGCAGTGACAGGCGGGTTTAACGTGAAGACAGCTGAACACACTAGTCACACGACGTCACGTCTGCGTCTGCGCGAATGAACTGCGCTCTTGACTACTTCAGACGCTCGCACTTTTTTGGCCGCGGCGGCGTTCCGTAGAAGTGGCGGGTACTGCGAAATAATAACAACACGGCAGAGCTAGCGCTCCCGGCTGAAGAATGGAGGAGAACACGGAGACAAAACCTAACATCCCGACCAACATTGACTCATCAGCGGTGGATCAGACCAGTATGAACGAAGATCAACCGGTGTCTACGTCGTCGCGGCCCAGTGAGGGCGGGGAGCGGCCGACTGGCAGACTGAAGCTGTTCAACAAAGTCATGGAGAGGAGCCTCAATAAGTACATTGACGACGCTAGGTGTGTGAGTCTTCAGTATATACAGCGCGTCAATTATGTGTTTTAGCCATTCATTTTCCAATGATCTAACACCGTTGTCTGTGTGATAAGTTTCCAGAGGTTCGCCAAAACATTCCACCCGTTCTACAAGAGGAACCCCAAAGTGATCGAGGACATCCACAAGCAGTTCGTTTCGGACCTGCAGAGGACTATCCAGGTGTGCAGGATGTGGTGTTTATGTGTTTTGAAATGCGTTCGCTAATCTCTTAACGTGATGCCTGGCATCCATATGGTTTTCTTTAAAGGACACATGTGACAACCAGGTGTGAGTGAGATTTGCCTTTACCATGCGTTTTAAAATGCCCTTTCCTGTGCCTTAGTGACATCACAAGTAGGAGTGTCCACCTATTTGTACGATGGATAGATAAGGAATATTTACTATAGTCCACTTATTAGGCGAGTCGATTGATCTATCCAGCATGCACAGGAAAATCCAGATTTTCTAACTGCTTGCGATGGCGAATGAAGCTCACACCTGGTGGTGAAGTAGGGTCACTTAAACACAAGTCATGGGTTTGGTTACCAGGAGGACATCACCCTACTGGTGGAGGAGGGTGAGCTAAAATGCAAACTAGATGAACTAGACAAGTTGGAGAGAGCGGAGAAGGACAACAAAGAACCTGCATGGTGAGTCGTTGACATTATCCCTCCTGTCGATATTACCCGTTTGAATTTCATGCTGAGGTAGACTCGTTCATCTGACCTAAATATAATGACGATACAAAAAAACATGTCCTTGCATTGTTGTCATGAAATGTCCTGGATCGTGATGTCCTAGGAGACCCAGTGGAGTACCAGAGGAGGACCTGTGTGACTTTGTGATGCCCTACTACCTGAAACATGAGGCCTACCTGCAGAAGGAGCTGAAGAAGATCCAGGCAGAGAACGCAGCTCTGGCCCAGCGGGTGCTGTCTGGCAGGGAGGCGATTGCCTCCACAGAACTACGCATCGCAGCAGCGGTGGATGAGTGGAAGGTGAGGACAGACACCAGTAGGACCAGCAGATTTGTTGGATGAATGAAGCTCCACGTGACCCAATCCCATGTCTTAAAGTGCTCTGTTATTGGGTCTCTAAGATCCCATATTATTATTATATATTATATTATACTTTCAGGGTTCGGTATTGAGTCTTGCTGAGCAAAACAGTGACGCAAAATGTATTTTTGTTGATTTTAAATGTTTGTCCCGCCCTGGTAAAACAAAGTCAGATGCTGGCTAAGATAAGGGCAACCATGGAAATATATTCAAAGATGCAAATGTGTATTTCTAAAAAAGAAATGTGTATTGTCAGTTTACTACTAGTAAACCCAGTTTACTAGTAGGTTTACTGCAGGTAGGCCTCCTGTTTCAGGTAAACTGAGTTTACTAGTAGTAAACTGAGTAATGCACATTTATTTTAATAACATATTATTAACACATTTCTTACAAATAGTAACTACGAACTGTTTTGTTCCCACAAACTAATGTCATCAGATGCACATTCGGCTGGCCTATACGGTTTTTAGTTATTTGTTACAAATGGTCCCATTTTTATCTATTATTTGGTTTTACACTCAAACAGGTAAGAAAATAACATCTAGCTTTAGTTCCAATAAGAGTTAATTAATTATGTAAATATTTCATAGATGAACGCATGACTTTACAATGTTAACGTCACTTTCTTTTCTTATTTGTAGGAATCTGTAAAAGAATCCAGGAAGCTGGCAGCGTCCCTGTGTCCAACTGATACCTTTGATGTGTGACGTTATTTTCTTTCTGAGGAATGTCAATTAGTTTATTTGTACAGATTAAGTAGTTTCATATGCATTTTTTGTCGTTAAATAAAAATTAAAAATACTGATATTGTCCCAGGCTGCTGTCTTTACCTGAAGGGCTGAATGGCTCTGGTTTGTATAGCGAACCGTCTGCGAAGACTGGCCACTGTTAAAAGGCAGGCCCTTTTTAAAGATACCTGGCAGGTGATTGGATGCACCAGCTGTCTATCAGAGCCCGTCTACGACCCGTCTCATATTAGACATTCTCTGGTACATCTAAAGGTAGCAAGCATGTCGGTAGAAGACTCTTGCCGTCTTTGCAAGGAAAATTTGCGCATAAAAGGCACTCTTTCGAATACCAAAAAAATATTTCCCTTAAGGAGGGTACCAAACGAGAAAAGTGTTAACGAACGACTAATGGCATTGGGGTTAACATTGTCGAATGACAACTCAAGATCGGGTCGGATTTGTAGATCGTGCTTTCGCTTGGTTGTGAGAATAGAAGAGGATTTTGCCGTTTTTAGAAGATGGCAAGAAGCAAAGAAAGAAAGTGTACCAGAAGTTACATCTTCCTCCGTAGAGGAACGGGTACTTGGCGAGGAAGTTAGTCTCGCGATATCAGGAGTTCACAGCATCTCTCCTGTCAGTGAAGAGAAACGGGCCAGGGACCACTCCCCTTCAGAGACTAGCAATTATGTTAATAAAAAACTTTGTACCGAAACAACAACTCCTAAGTTGTCGAGGCCAACTGCTGAGATGCCGGTCCTGCGAAGTCTGACGGAGGTATGTCTGTGTGTATCTTCTAGATGGATAAATGTTGTGATCTAGATCTGATACTGCTTTTCAAATGTGATCAATGTGTGTAGCCAAGCACTAGATCTCGTCCCTGTTAATTTATGTACACAGTGATTCAAGAAGAATGCAATTACAAATATGAAATTTCTCTTTGGAATTTAATGGAGAGTCAGCCTTAAGTTGATCCTAAATACATGTAGAGGTGTGAGATGGTCATGATTAAAAGTCACATTGGACCCCAGGGGAAGTAGTTGTAAGGAAAAGCCAAACCAAACATAACGATTCTAAAACTAGATATCACGATGAAAACAACAACATAACATGATGCTTGGGTACACAATTGGTCACGTACTAATGAATCCTTTGGTTTGTCTCTCAGGTTATTATTCACTACCCGTCTAATCCAAAGGGGGACAAGATGGAATGTCAAGCCAAGATAGCAGGGATTGTGGAAAACATCACAAAGGAGAATTGGAGAACGGCTGCCAATCTGATCGTCAGACACAAAGAACTTTTTAGACGACTCAAGGAAAATATCCTTAAAGTCATAGAGGATGAGAGCAAACTACTTTGTAACCCATACAAGGGCTTCATGCTGTGGCGATCATCCGCGGCTGATTTAAAGGCATTTACATTTGCAAACTTGCTGTCAGATCTCGAGTGTATGTCCCCTTTCATGTTTTCTATGTTTTCTAAAATCACCAAACTGTCTCCCCATTCCACTTGTGCTGCTGCCGCGATAGCTTTGAGAGGAAGGGAACCCCGCCTGTCAGCCTTTGCATACTGTGTGGATAGTGTTCTAATGTACGGTGGGGCGAAGAAGGATGTTTTTAAAAGGCTAAGCAAACTGGGCATATCGACATCGCACTCTTCTGCCCTAGCAAAACAAAAAGAATCGAAGCTGCTCGCAGCCTCTGAAGATATTCAAATATATGAATGAACGAATATGCCGGTTGTATGCGATTTTGAGAGTTAGCGCTTCGCATTAATTCAAATTGACAACTTGATTAGTCATTGATATAGCAACCCTTATTAAGGTGAATGTCCTCTATGTGAGTAGCAATTTTCAGGCGGACTTCATCAGGCTGCTGGCCAGAGTGAGGACATGCTAGTCTTTTTGAGGTTGTCAAAGAGGATGGAGGATGAGGTATTCAAAGACCAAGCAGGCAGAGAGTTGACAGTATTTCCTTATTTTGAACCTTCTCTCAATACTGAAGTACAGTGAATTGTGGGGATGGATGAAGGTATAGATGAAAGGGCTGAAAATGATGTGATTTTCATCCTAAATAAGCGCTAAAAATGTCTATTGGTGCTAACGTGAATATAATATCTACAATAGAGCAGTGGTGTATCCTAGTCACACACATTCCTTGATATGGCTACATAAGTGGTCACATTGTACAATAATAACAAAAATATATATATTTTTGTATTTACTTGTAATGCTTTATCTGAACCATTTATGTTTGTCTGTAACTTCTCACAACACACTTTGTTTAATGCTTCAATTTGAACTTTGAACAGGGGAAAAGAAACCCCACCAGGCAGTTATATATATATATTATCAACCCTATTTGGATCAAAAGCATTTGCTCATGTCACATGCATAGCAAAACAATTTAACTTCAGAACATTCAACTCACTAAGTACAACACAGTCAGCAGCCTAAGTCGTCACCCTATCTCCGGAGTCGTGTTGAAATAGACTTTAATGTCCTACTACTGAATGGTGGTGCGACATTTGTACTTCCGAGTCTGGGCTGCTGTGTCAGGTTCCCAACTCATTCATCTGTCTCAATAAAACAACCCATGGTATCAATAACTGGCTCTGTGAATCTGTCCGCGTACGAAAAAGGGTCTACATATCAACAACAACTGTTCACTTTAAGTATTCCTCCTGCATGATTTAATTTGAATACTGGAAGGTTGTTAACAATTTAAGTCACGTCAAATATGTGTGTGCTGTGTTGTACTCAGGGTTCAGTGCTAAATCCAGAACAAGCTGACTTGCTGGTGTAGGCATTTGCAGTGCCTTTACCTGAACAGCTCATGTACCCCTCTCTAACATCTCCCGTATTAAAATGTTCTCCCTGTGTACCTATCTACATTTAACTTGAATGCAATATTTTTGCAAAACTATTTTCCAACTTTAGTGATCTGCGATAAGTAATGATGGAGACAATGATAACCAATTATCTTTCAACTCCATCACCCAATTCATGCCCACAAGCCAGTAACTTGAAGCTTGGAAGGCCTAATTTTCTATGTTCAGCGTTATACCACATCTGGCGTTACGGTAGTTTGGTCCATTACGGTAGTGTTGTCCATTACGGTAGTGTTTTCCATTACGGTAGTGTTGTCCATTACGGTAGTTTGGTCCCTTTACAGTAGTGTTGTCCAATACGGTGTGTAGCGTTACAAGCGAGCATTTGTTGTCACTCGGTACAAGCTGGGAAGGCCCAAGTGTTTTTTCTCTAGATGTAGTACTTGAGGTAGTTATGACGGAAATGTTTTCAACTCTCTACGGGCAAAATGAAGCTCAGGGTCCGCCCGGTTCGACGTCTCTGGGATTTGGACCGGGAAAACCTACTCCTCCTCTGCCGCAAAACCAGGTCCCTATGCCGGGTCAGCTAGCGCCGCAGTCCGGGGATGAGGGGCCCGTCCTCCGGAAGCCTGGAGCCATGAATGAACCTTTCTACTTGTTACGGGAGCTTCCTGGTACTGTTATTCAGGTTATTTACAGTTATTAAACCTTTAGGCTGTTTGCTATTCATTACGTTTACCTAGAAATAAGCCTTTGTTGTAAGGTGTAATACGATGTGGTTGAGGTTAGCCACACAGGCTAGGCTGCCAGTGGTGTTGTACAAGCGTAGTCCCATAACGATGGGAAGGTGGACCAAGAGTAACTTAACATCGCTTCTAGTAAACTGTCTGATACAAGTAGGATCCACGGGGTGTGTCCGACATTATCCACGGCAAGTGGGAAATAACCAAAATTCTAGTTTCGACATGTAATGGGTGTCTTTGGTTTGTTTACGGTTACATGGTTAGCAGCGACGTTTTACTCTGGGATTCATGAAGTTGTGGTGGGGCTAAAGCTCACTAGATGAGCTCTGATCAGATATGTTGTGCTATATACGCAGCCTCTCAACAGGGGAGGGGGTTTGCGTGTCGTTTTGTTTTCATTTCTTTTCCTTGTCTCGAATCTACCTCCACGCTGTCCATACAGAGAATTCTGACTCTTAAGAATGTTTTATTGCGTTGCTGTTTCTGCTCAGGCTGCTATTATATCATCTTTGATATTCCATATTTTGAAACACTACAATTACAAATTGGAATACCAAAGGGCTTAATCATGAAGTACAGCGTATAAAGATGTTATCACACCTTTTAAAGCTGCAAACGGACATAGGCCTATCATTCTTGACTGAACACACTTGCACCTTACTTAATAAGGATCATCTCAGATTTTATTATTATTGTATTGTATTTAGTATTATTGTTCAAGGTTAGGGATTATGAATGCATTTATCCATGGCTATTGGGTGTTGTTATTCCAAGATAGACTATTTTCTGCTGGACAAAAAACTCCTCCCCCTATTATCTCTTACCAGATCCCAGTGACAATGGCACTACTTTGCTTACCAAATAATTAGCTTCCACAGGACACCTGGTGACTGAATTCACACCTTTTGTCTGACGAAGATTGGCAATGAAACAGTTGCCAGATATGTTACCCTCTGGGAAACATTAAAAGCATATTTGCGTGGACAGATAATATCCTAAACTGTCAACAAAAGATGGTCAGTATGGCTTAAAGGGCCTCTATTTTACAACCAGGTGGGCTGTTTCAAAATCTTTAGTGACATCACAAGTTATACTGATGTATGATGGATAGAGCAGTCTACTAGCCTAACTAGTAGACTAGGTGTGAAGGTTATCTTTAGCATATATGTAGGTGTGATGGTTGTATTTTGCAAATGGGATTGTGATGCATTTTAAATGTGATCGTTATATTTTGCAAATGTGATTGTGATACATTGTAAATGTGATGGTCTTGTTTTGTATCGGTCCTGTGTCTTCCAGTAGGCAATGAGCTGACAGGCAATACCAACCTCATCACGCACTACAACCTGGAGCACGCCTACAACCGCTTCTGCGGGAAGAAGGTGAAGGAGAAGCTGAGCAACTTCCTGCCAGAGCTGCCTGGTGGGTGATTGTGACGGCATGTTGGGATTTTGATAGGTTTACGATAGGTAAAACGGCTGTTATGGTGAATCAATGCCATTTTACACAACATACCTGCAACTAGCTAGCAATGCCATACAGGAGGTCCACGGGTTGATTTCCGGCATTGACCATACCTAGTGTGAGACATGGCAAAAAAAATTGAATGTTGTCTACGGTGATGAATGCATGAGGCCATGTTCTCCATACCATGTAGGACTTACGAACGTTTTTTCATGATTGCTTTCTTCGTCGATGAGCAGCCAAGAAAAGCTGTGTTTCAAACGGAAACGGCTGCTCACTGTTAGGTATTAAGACTTGACAACAAAAAAAAATAGATGATCGGAATTATAACAACCAATTTCAGTACAACTCATCGATTTAATCGACTAGTTTTGACTATATATGTGTAAATGGACGGCATTCATATAGTGTTTCTAACCGGTGACCAAGCAAAGCGCTTTACAATTAACATTCACCCCATTCACACACACACTGATGGCGGTGACACCCTGGAACCATTAGGGCGAGGCATCATGCTCAGGGACACCTTGACATATCAGCTAGGAGGAGCCGGGGATCGACCTTCCAGTTGGCATTCAACCCCGCTCTTCATCCTGAGCCACTGTGTCATACGTTCTGTGTGTGGTTCTTCTTCTGTCGCTGTGGTCCCGCCTCCTCGCCGTAGGGATGATCGACTGTCCCGGCACACAGGACGGCAGCTCGCTACGCTCCCTGATCGAGAAGCCCCCCGTGTGTGGGAACTCCTTCAGCCCCCTGACCGGGGCACTGCTCACAGGCTTCAGGCTCCACACAGGACCGGTACGAACAGGCCCTCATTCCCACGGCCTTTTTACACACGCCGGCACAAAAGTCAAATTTGTGGATGTGGAATATGTTGCATGAGAAAACTCATCATTCAAACGTACAGATGAATGGATCAATGCTAGTAAAAACCGACTGTACCGTGGCCTCTTCAGGATAATATCATATGAGGCAGTCTAGATGTGAGGCGCCTTTGACCCGTGTGAACTGATAATTCGATGTGTGTATTCTGTGTGTCTGTCTAAGCTCCCGGAGCAATACAGGCTGATGCACATCCAGCCTCCGAAGAAGAAGAGCAAACACAAGCACAAGCACCATCGACCGCAGGACCCCATACCACAAGGTACCATGCTTGCATCCCCATACACACATCCTCACACACGCATCCTCACACACGTCTTCACGCACACACAGCCTCGCAAACACACAACCTCATGCACACACATCCTCTCACACACACACACACACACACACACACATCCTCACACGTTCACGTCCCCATGCAAACACAGCCTAACGGGCACACAACCTCATGCACGCGCATCCTCTCCCGTACACATTATCCCCTACACACATCCACACACATCCACACACAGACACACATCCTCTCACACACCCATCATTAAGCCCACACAGGGGCTCCACTGAACCGCTCTGTTTTTGCGCGTGCCACAGAGACCCCCTCAGACTCTGACCCCAAGAAGAAGAAGAAGAAGCGCGATGACGACCCCGACCGCAAGAAGAAAAAGAAGGACAAGAAGAAGAAGAAGGTGAGTGGTCCCTCTCTGGTCCTCCTCTGATTCCATCAAGCCTAGCGTGCGTTGTGCATAGCTGTCCGGTCGTCATGACGATGCGATGTTGTTCATGTGCCCCCTTCCAGAACCGCCACAGCCCAGACCACCCCGGCCTCCCCTGCTCACAGCCCAACAGCAGCAGTCTGAGATAGACCAGGGAGACCGCCGCATGAGTGGGAGAGTGTGTATGCTTGTGTTTTTGAAGTATTCCTAAATGAATGCCTGGTTGTTGGTTTTTTTTGCAATGATGTATTACTGCGGTGTGTGAGAGTGTTCTTTTTTTTTTTTTTTCGGGAGCAAAATCCAGATTTAATTAGTCGTTACAGAGCAGTGTAGAAGGCTAAAGCCATTGATACTTTGTTTAGTATGAATGATTGTTGCTTTTCCATTTTTGTCTTTACACCGTTTCAAATTCTATTAAAATTTGGATTCTACTTTTTACTATATTGTTACTTTTATACAAAAATGTGTACACTTTGTTTCCCTTGGAATGACAGTCGAGCACTACAGAGGTTTGAAATAATTCGATTTATTGATACTGTTTTCATCAGGGGCCGTATTCACAAAAATATATCACACATAAAAATACACCCAAATACATAGTTTATACGCACTATTTCATCTGTGTGCATAAAGCAGTAAGCAGTGTTCAACAACCATGACATGGTTTCTATTTCATCAGTCATCATGCTTCTCTTTCAATAAAAAATATGCGTCCTACATATAAAAAAAAAAAAAAAACCCAGCAAACATGAAGGTCGATCACAGGCACCTTCCTTCCTCTGTAACAGAAACGGACACCCATGGAAACTGGACGGGACGGAAGGAGAGGTAGTTATGGTGTCTACCACCAGCCTATCGTGTGCATATGTGTGTGTACAGTATATACGCCCCTCTGCCTGTGTACATGCAGAGGGAATGCTAAGGGTAAAAGG
The DNA here is from genome assembly GCA_027122715.1 of Trisopterus minutus. NCBI lineage: Eukaryota > Metazoa > Chordata > Actinopteri > Gadiformes > Gadidae > Trisopterus > Trisopterus minutus. The sequence continues at coordinate 10,946,625 of JAOPUD010000002.1, forward strand.
GGTTTTGGTGGAGGGATTATACGTAGGATGCTTAGTAACTAGAGAGTGGCTGAGGGTGGTGTTCCACTTCCTGTGATTAAATACGTCAGCGGCAGCACCTGGAGTCTGTATCGTTCACTACAGTAAGAGCACTTCTGCAACATCTCAAAGAGTTGTTGCTGTTCTTTGGTATAGGCAAGGATTGCAATTGTTTTCAGCACGTCTGTGTACCGTACGACATGTCTTTCAAGTACCATTGCACACAATTTGCATCCACTTTATCAGCAAAACATATGGCTTTTGACTTTTGAATGCTCCATGGCCCATTGAGCCTAACCCAGAAAATGAAAACGACATACAAAACAATGATTGGACTGGTTTCAATTCAATGTCTGAATGGGGAGCTGTAAATACAGTGCATTGAAAGCTTTAGCTCCGACAACAAATATCTTATATTCTCTGTAACACACACACACACACACAACTTCAGCTGTGTGTGTGTACACACACAAGCGGTTTGTATTTGACCTAATCGACCGGGAAAGAAATTTGAATACCCGAGCAAGGAAGCACATAACATATTGTTTCCTTTACTGAAATTGCATTGTGGGAAAAATAAAGAAAACCGGACCGGGACCACAAGGTAACACAATGTTACGCCCCTGTCCGTGGACGGAGTCAGGCTTGCCTCTCTCCTGACCGCTCTGCTGGCGAGCAGCAGTGGAGCGTTTATACTGTCGTCGTTCTGACCCATGTCAAAGCACGTTTAACCCCGCCCCCCACCCGGACCCCTACTGGGTGAGGGTGCCGCACCCTCACTCACTCACTCATTTACTCACACATGCACACTCACACACAAACACACACACGCTTGCTCGCTTGCTTACTTACTCATTCACTCACTCACTCACTCACCCCCCCACCCTCCCCACAGCGTCCTAGGCCTCCACGGGGGGGTGGCCGTTGCTGTGGTTCTTGTG
>JAOPUD010000002.1:11089665-11109001 GCA_027122715.1 Trisopterus minutus
GAAGGGTCCTGTGAAGGAAGGGTCCTGTGAAGGAAGGGTCCTGTGTAGGAAGGGTCCTGTGTAGGAAGGGTCCTGTGTAGGAAGGGTCCTGTGTAGGAAGGGTCCTGTGAAGGAAGGGTCCTGTGTAGGAAGGGTCCTGTGAAGGAAGGGTCCTGTGAAGGAAGGGTCCTGTGTAGGAAGGGTCCTGTGTAGGAAGGGTCCTGTGAAGGAAGGGTCCTGTGTAGGAAGGGGCGATGGTGTTTGGGAAGAGAGAGGAAGGACCACAGCATCACGGATGCAAGTCACAACTAGGGGTGTAAATGTTATTTGATTTGCATCGGTTAATCGATCATAGAGCCGACGATGCAATGCATCGATTCGTCCACCAAAGTATTGATTATATTTTAAAAATATGTCTATTATAATAATTTTTTATGGTGAATAGGGTAATTGCCATACTAGACCTGCACAGTAAGCACTAAATGGAATACCGTTTTTGTCGATTTATTTGATAGATATCATATTAATAGATAGGGTATCGTAACGTGGGGAATTCTACCGTATCAAATCGTCATGAAGGCTCCCATGTCCACCCCCAGTCACCACCTGAGCCACCGTGTCGACCCCCCCCGCGGCCGCCCCCCCCTGCTCCACGCCATGCGAAGGACTCGTAATCGGGTCACTCTTAACAAACCCTAATGTGTGGCCCACGGGGAGACCGCGCCCGCACCTGCAGCCCCCCTTCCACGCACGTTGTAGATTGTAGGAAGAATCAGCCGGTGTACCTGGCATGAGCTGCTGCGTGGCCATGCTCATGGGGGGCATGCCCAGGTTGTTCATGGCCGTGGCCCAGGCGTTGGGGTCCGACATGGGCATCGGCATGGCGCTCGACTCCATGGTCATGTTCCGTATCACGTCTGGGAGGGAAAACAGGAAAAAGAAAAAAAAACAAAGCATGAGAGAGGAATTCGTGTTGACGATAATTTGACGCGTCGTGTTTATTTTGCGACTCTTATCAAAATAGATCAAAACTGGGTGTCCCGTTAAATCATCCAATGCTGTCTCAGGACCAAAGAATAAAACCAACACAAAGGACAGTGTTGAAGGGGACAGCCAGGCTGAAGGCCGGTGCTCCAGCTACTGGCTTGATGCACTGTCGTACTGAGAGAGACTGATCACCATATTCCTTTCACAGGCCGCCTCCTCCTCCAACTCCTCCTCCTCCTCCTCCTCCTCCCTCAGCCTCCTTGCCTTTATCTGCTTCCCCTCCTGACCCCCATGTTGAGGCAGGGAGAGGTGAGGAGACGAGGAGACAGGCCGCTGTGACCCCACAGTCACTTTAGACAAGGATGCTGTCCCCAGCTTCCGTTGTGAGGTTAATCAGCCTGGCTCCGCCTGACACCTCCCGTCTCCGTGACCCCTGCCCAGAGTTTTATTGGACGGCTGGTTGCAATGAAATTACCTTGATGCATATTGCTGCGGATATTGTTATTCATATATGCAGAGGTTCCTCAAAGGAATGGCGGGGGAAACGTAAAAAGCATCGTTTTGTGCCGTGTTGTTTTGTTGTGTGCACTGATAATACGCGAGCGCTACCGATGTGCCGTTCCAAAATAAACAGGCCCACAATCAACAATGAAAGCCTGTAATTACCTGGGTTTACACTGTCATTATGGGAAAACATTGAGCACAACAACATCAATAACAACAACAAACAACAAATGACAAAACACAACTAATGCTGCATTACTTATTGTTCTGATTGGTCAGAACAGCAACAGCAGCTGTATAAACCACAACATAATTGCCACAGGCTGCCATGCTGTCACTATCAGACCTGCTGCAGACGCATGGGCACTAGAAAACGCCCCAGCTTAAAATTTAAAAACCCAGACCCGGGCACTCGCTCGTTCGGCTGGGTCGGTGCCAAGTCTCGCCACGGTTAAAGCATATGCCTTCAGATAAAAAACAGAATAAAAAACACTGGTGAAGCACACAGGAAGTCGACTCGCCGTACCCATTTCCTGCTGCACATTCTTGCCGCCGACAGCCTATTTCACAGCTCTGAACGGTCTTTAATTCTCCCCTCTGGTTGACCCCCTCTCTCCGACAGACCTGTAAATTGTGGTGACTGTGAGTGCCTGCCAGCGCACTAGTACCCCTGTCCTATCTCCTTGCTTCCCCCCCCCCACCTAAAAACACTGAGGCCCCGTCCACACTGAGCGGATTCTTTGCGGATCCGGTGCCCGAAAAAGGCACTTTTCTGGAACCAGGTCCCAGGGTGGATTAAGATAAAAACTGACCTATGCGGTTTCGTGTTAGGATTCGTGTGGATCATCCCCCCCCCCCCCCCCCCCCCCCCCACCACCAGCTGAGGATGTTAGAGTTGCGTTGATTTTTTTGGTCCATTATTTTTGTAGCTTTAAATACAGCCCCATGGTAAATCGAATTACTAACTGTACATTAAACATTATGTAATTATTAAAGTACATTATTTCTGCTCAATCTAACTGCTTTCTCCTCCTGAATATGTACTACGGTGTTTCAACAGCTCGATACGTTTTTCTTTTCGCGACGAGTCCTGTCTTTAGGGAGATACTCCCGAAACGCATCAGATCATCGTTTCTCCGCCCGTGTGGACAGAGCCTGAGCCACCTCCTCCCTCCTCCCTCCTCCCTCCTCCCACACCACCCTGAGTAACGAGCAAGGCAGCGCCTGCGCCGTGTAAACTTCACACCTGCAAACACCTCCTAGGGCAAGGATGTGGGGAGGGAGGGCGCGAGGGGGGGGGGGGGTGTTTTGATGATGCCGCTCACAACAGCCTCCGGGGGTTGTTAACCAGCGCTAGCCCATTAAGCCGGGGGGGTCACGGCCAGTTGAAGTGGCGGCGAGGAGGGAGACGCTAGAAGAGGAGGGTGTGTGTGTGCGTAAGTTTGCAAGTGTGTAAGTGTGTGTAGGTGTGTGTGTGTGTGTGTGTGTGTGTGTGTGTGTGTGTATACGTGTGTGTGTGTGTGTGTACGTGTATGTGTGTGTGTAAGCGTACACTGCGCTGACCCTAGAGTTTATGATTCTGTAACAGCCGTTTATGTGGCACTAATGACTATGCTGACTAAGGACCTGAAAATGTGTTGACCAGATTCAGGGCGCAGGCCTGTGAAGCCTGGAAGGTTATAGATACACTTTACAGCCTGGCAGTATGTCTGTAAACAGCTCGGGCACTGGGCTACTAGTTGGTTATGTTTGCAGCCTTTCCTAAATTTCTTTCATAGCGGACGGAAACCCTCAAAATGACGCGGAAATGTAATTTTAATTGAACAATTAAATACAAACCAACACATTTCCTGCCAAATTCCAATAAAACGTGATCATTTGGATACGTGTTCCTTTCCTTTCAATTTCCATCATTTGTTACAAGACAAGAATAGTAAAAAATGAATCCCTTGATCCCCATCATTCACTGAATGAGAGCCTCTCACCTTGTTCAAGTATTGAGCGCATAACTGGTTAATGAAATAAATCTTAACACAGTTTAGTAGCTCTCCCGGTGACGGCCATTCACATGGAGTCCCCATCCTATTGACTTCATGCTTGACTTGTGGCTAAAGACATCTAATCCATCATCCATCCAGCGTGTCCCACTTCCTCCCCTCTTTGTGTGTTTTTCTTTCTCATGTGCGTGAGTGTGTGTATGGGAGATAAAGGACGATAAGGAAGTACAAAGCAACCCTTAAGCCCTAGCCCTGGTGCTTTCTCCCAGTGACTCCCAACACCACTTCCTCCATTTAATGCCCATGTATATTTCATGGAGCTTACATGCATGCCCGGAACTCTTCCAGCGCTCTCCATACAGTACCCTCTTAAGCATAAGAATACTTTCTCCCACGCCCCTTTCTCTGCTATCTCATTCAGAGCATCCTTTTTAGACATCCGTCTCTTTGTGCCTCTCTGAGGAGTTTGGTCTTAGTCATGTCCCTCCCTCTGGAGCGAAGCTCTTCCACTGCATGACAACCACAAGTGTGAGTGTGTGAGAGATACAGGGAGGGACTGAATAAACAACATCTGATGGCAATCTATCATAGTGAAGTACAGGCGAGTGCAGAACACAAACACAAACCCACTACACAAGTATAACAAATGTCAAGCTATACGCTATAAATAAATCACAGGGCTATATTTTTACATTGATAACAGTATGTTGTCAGACATTCTGCAAGTATTAAAAAGGCATGTTATGACTAAACCTGTTGCCAAGGTCAGAAAGCAAAAAGCTTTCAATTTTCCGAGGCAAATTGAGAATTGATTGGATTTCACCTGCTGGCCCGAATTATCTTGAGTTCCAAGCCCAGTGGGGGGTTGTCTGTGTGTGTGTAATTGTGTGTCTGCAACAGGACCACAGGCACACAGCCCATCATTTAAACATTCCCTGGTCCTTCTATTTACAAATGTTTGGGCTTTTCAGACGGTCAATCACAGTTCAAAGACAGAGTTTCAATGTAACTTCCCTCACTGTGGACTTGGATTGTTTTTTTAGCCCTTGAAAAACACTCTCCCAAGTGGGATATGAAGCCATTGAATACTACAGCAGAGGTATCCCTGTACAGGCCGAGAGAATAGGAGGTTAGTATGGTTCAGAAAAGGAACACTGAATTATTAGCGAACTAAAAGAGCCTCTAGGAACGAAAAGAGACAAGGAGAGAGAGTGAGAGACAAAGAGTAAGAGATGGAGCAAGAGAGACAGATAGGGGGGAAAAAGAGAAAAAGGGAGTCAATTTGAGCACGGACAATAGCCGTGTCTTTGGGAAATTAAAAATATATTTCTTTAGGACTAAAATGCTTGACACAGAATGGTACAGGCCTGGTGTCATTACTTGTTATTTATACCCACCAAGCCCCAGCTGCCTAAACACTGAACAAAAACTGATTTAATTTGCAACTGCATATGGGTAAGACAGATGAGGTTAACAATTAATGGTCAATACCTTTTTTTTTTCTAACCCTAACCCTAAGCTCAACGTTTTGCAACAGAAAAAGTAAAGGCCTACATTTTCTATTGGAAGGGATTTTCAAGGGAGATTTTGTTAAGTCTAAAGCCATGCCTGAAAACGACGGCAAAAATGCAAGCAAAGCTAAATTGCTGTTCAGGAGAGAATTTCTCTTTGACCTAAATTTTCTTGCTCACGGGTGAATGCATGGTCTTTGTATTGCACTGTGTGTGCGTGTGCGTGCGCAGACACACCAAGGAGGGAATGTGTAAAAATATATGGGATGAGCGAGTGAGAGGTCAGGTATGGTCCCCCAACTGTAGACAACATTAGTTAAGTATAATTGGCAACTCAATATTAGCAGGTGGGTTTAAAATAGACAGATTTTTGTTTAGTGCATTTAGTATATGACTATATGGTATTCATCCACATTATGACAGTTATATAAACTGATGGCAATAATGTAAACACAAAGTCAAACCTAAGACCTTCTTACATGACTCAATTTCTTCTTTTAAGTTATTTTGAGGATCATCAGACCTCTAACCGCCAAGCTGGAGTCATTTTCACTAAGGTGAGTACTGTGTACCGAGTTCCACTTGATCAGCTTACATAGTAAATCGTGCCATTTAACGCAAGGAGTGTATCAACAGTTAGAGGACTTTTCCTTCACTCCAATAGGAGGTGTGTGAAGAGCAGAACTAGGGATGCCCCGATTTCACTTTTTCTCAGACCAAGTACAAGTAATTACATTTGGGTACCGATAGCGAGTACCGATATGAGTACTTAATAACACCATTACACTTTAAAGAGCCAGTGAACACACTGTTTGAGCGGGAATTCGAACACTTGAGATTAAGTGTTTTGGGCTGAGAGTTCTAGAGGGGGGCGTGTTATCGTCATGGTTACGGCCCACGGCAACGTTAGGATACGTTGCCGTTATGAGTACCGTATGAGTGTTGCCCTATACACTGTAGCGATATACTATAGTGTCTGGGAATCCTAATGCAGGTATTAAGTAAATCGTTGCTTACACAGAGCTTTGCGCTCTTAAACGATGGTGTGAAGTGGTATCGCCTGGTTGTATCGGAGAAGTTTTACGAAGACGACGTACATAAGCACAGTGGGCCAGAGTCAGAGTACTGGTATCGTATTGGTGCATCCCTATGCAGAACTTTATTGAAGAACTACACCACTACATCAGTGCCTGCATACTTTTTTCAGGGTCCATATAACATTCCCTGTAGATGATCTCAGCTTGCCCTACAAGTGCACAGCAGTGGTTGTCAACGTCTATTTTTCTCAAATCAGATTCGAAAGGCGTTGTGCATCCCATCGAAACGGAACCACATCTTATCAGAGCCAGACACAGATCTCATCAAAACCAGACGCGCGTGCACACACACGCAATATAAACAAAACCAGATACAAACACACAAACAGACACACAACATAAACAAAACCAGATACAAACACACAAACAGACAAGACAACCGCGTACACGCGCAAACACGGAAACACAAGGAGGATTTAATGGTGTATGTCTGCTCTCCTCTCCGACTGCTTTGATCCGTTAATTAGGATCAAAGTCGCAGGGGTCTGACGATCAGTGGTGTTGCGGCCAAGATCTCCATAAATGTTTCACAACGCTGGTGCTCACTCGGGGACGGGGACGGGGACGGGGACGGGGGGGGCAGGGGGAACAAAGGCCCACTGAGCCGAGCCAGACGCCCGAGGCCAGAGTGTGGACGCAGCAGGACTTCTACAGGGCGAGAGAGTAGCGTGCTCCGTAGGGGGGGGAGCATGTCTTTTTAAGCCTCCTTTTCCACTTTGACACGCTGTCATGGTTAGCCTCCAACTGCAGTACTGGTGTATCCTTGTTATAGCAGAAGGATTGTGCAGAAAAACTGAAATTGAACTTGGTAGTGTGCAGCGGGTTTGCCAGCCTGGCGAGCTTTAAGAGTAGCGATTAGATTTTTTAAATATTCATTTAGTATTGATATGATATATCATATGTAACGATATAATGATATATCATTATGATATTTACCTAACATTCAAGGCTCAACTCAAACGCACACAAGCGTGTTGATTTATCAAGCCGGTTGGTAGTGCAATGTTTACATAGACATGGCGGAATCTTCCCTACATTTATTCACTTCAATAAACCCTCTAAGTTAAGTCTTATTGAATAATAGCACCGACATAAACCAACTAATTAAAACCACTCTGTCATGAACTCGGGCAATCTTTACTCACTGACTGGGGCTTAATACCTAATTAGCATCCCTCAAATATTACTCAATGAATTGCCTGAATTTATATTTTTGTTAATTTAATTATTTTCTTATCAACAGTGTGTGCTCTCCCATAGCAATATGATGCAAACACCGATGCGACCACGGCCCATCAGTGGCTGCAAAGCCAATTCAACCCCTATGATATATAATGGACAATTGTTCCGCAATTGATGGATTTCTGCAGGCAGGGAGTAACAAACTCACAGACGGCTACGGTCCGGGAGGAGCTCAGCGTCTCTTGACAAGCTTCTACTGATACCTCAAGGGCTTCCGTCCATTCAGGTCTTAAGTGTGTTCCCTTCTTCTCAGCAGGTGTGCAAAGATGCCAATGAGTGTGTAGCATCGATGCAGGCTCCCTTTCATGGCACTTGAGAAGAGCACTCCGGTTCAATTCTAATTACCATTGACACAATCGCTATCGAGGTCCAAGCTCAACCAAGGGCCCTGTAAGGCCCTTGGGCCAACGATTGTCCTCATCGATTCAAATGACGCACCAGGACGGTGCACGACGCCGACGCTTGCTGGAGGACAATGGACTCTATTATGGGTTACCTAAATGCAATGCAATGGTTGAAGACTATTCTTTATGAGCTGAAATACACTGCCAAACTTCTCCATTACGGATGTGCTCATTACTGTCTTTTATCCTTGTGAGATCAGGTGAATTAAATAGCGAAGCAGAAAGGGGATGGAAGTTGTTGATAGGAGAATGTAGTTACAGTTCTTGTTTACTTACTTATCCCTCTATTTCAAATGAAGCCCCGCTCTGTGATGTGTGATAATTAGGGTGGCCCCATGCTGCAAGGTAGATACCCTTTAATTGAAATGACCTTTCTGATATCTAGGTTGAAAGACCACAACTCCTTAAGCGCTCATTATTCCGCCACAGTGGTCTATCCTTTTGAACTGCGATTGACATTCTGCACTCTTCCTCCTAAAAGTGTGTGATGCTGCCCGCCGTCACCAGCAAAATACTTTCTCTCTCCCCCCCTCTTTTATTTTTTACTATGAAGAGGCTTGTCGTTTGAAGGGATATTGATCCGCAGTAATGTAGTTTTGCTGTGTTGGCAAACTCCATCCATTTCTAAGCATATGAATATGACTGATAAGGTAATAGGGAATACTGAATTAATTGGCATGAAGAAGATAAATAAAATCTATAAGACTTTAAAAGTGTCATGGCCAAAGACAAGATAATTTTAATTGTTTTCAGGTTCATTTGTGAGTTTCTTAGTAGATCATACAGTGTTTAATGAGGCCTATTTGCTAAAATACCATGTTTCCATAAATTACCATACATAGTTATATTCCCATGAATATAATCACTGTAATACAGATGTTGCAATCTTAAAATCGAATATGCCTTCTAAGACAATGTATTTAGCAAATGGACCACGTCCAAAATAACAACAAAAACGACTTAAAAAAGTATTACAATGTGTGCCATATTTGTTAATATCACCTCGCCATTATCCTACTGTCACCAATATACCAACTCCATGCGGCGCTGAGGGCCTTATCGTACCAGGGGAGGTCATTCAAATACAATCAAAGGGGCTCAGCGAAGCCCCATTACGCTAGAGGGAAACGCTATGGGCACCGGCGGTGATAGGCATCTATCCAGCTGAAACGTCCATGAGCAAAGCCATGGCTAAACCACTGCCGGCTCCCCGAGGAAACTCTGAGCGGCTCCCTGAAGAAAACTCACCGAGGGACAGTGTCTCCGACAAGGACCCCAGGAGTATCACAACTCATCATCATCGTTATTATCATTGAATGGGTTTTCCAGATAAAACCGTTATCTCTGGAGAAACCACAAGCGAGGAGCCGAGCGCAGCCTCACCTTTTCATCCTTTGAAACTCTGCTCTCTTTTTGCCACAACACTCTCCAGCGTACACACACGCACACGCACACACACACACACACACACACACACACACACACACACACACACACACACGTGCCTTGGGATCGTGCAATTGGCAGGCTGTGCGTGCCAAGCTTTATCTCATGCTTATCTGTGTGTGCTGAGCATGTGCATGTGTCTGTATGCATGGCTGTATGCAGTTCCTCCTGGTAAGATGGTCGTGTACAAACATCCATGTGTTTGTATACAGTCCTCCCTGTTGTGTAAGTGGCTCTGGCAGAGGGGGAGGGGGCGAGAACGAAGAGATCTCTACACTTTCCTTTTTAAGTTTTCTCATGTTGATATTCTCAACTTGCAACGGCAAGACTTAAGAAGTCTGCAAAGTCATGGAGCTGAATTTGCAGGAACGTATAAGTTAATGAATGCAGAATGTTCAGAAAGACCAGTTGACATTAATTGCTGCATTAATAGATCTCTCCGGTCTATTATAAAGCGTGTCAGAATGTTAATTACTGGATTCATCCGAGCTGCCGGTACATACGACTTGCAGGCAAGCTCGTCAAAGCACAGCATGACTGGTCAAAATATAGCAAAATAGACTGCGTATTTGCATGAAAGAAGTGACTTCTTCAGTTGAATCTGGTTTGTTAAATGGTTCATTTTTCAGCTGTCCTGGAATATGAAACATGTAATGGGACCACAGAGAAATATGCCTAACTCCTGTGGCTTAGCATGCTCAAACTGATTAAAGGGTTCTCAGAGACTGACACAGAGGGGCTGATTGGCTTGTTAATGAGCCGATCACCACTTTGACTTTGTCATTACGGGTAACAAGAGGAAATGTGGGCATATATATATATACAACCAGAACACAGACCTTTCAACAGATACCTGAGGGTGACCGTCATGAGTCCATCCAGATTCACCTTTGTGAAATACATCACAAGCAGGACGTCAATGTAAAAGGTAACTTAATGAGATCCAATAGGACGACTTCTTGATGACATGTCAAACAGGATCCCGTTTGATAGTTTAATCAGTCAAGATTGTATGTTTCCATTATATTATGTTAAATACAGAGCCTGGTTTCTAAACGGCGCTTTCCTGATATATATTCTATCATCTTTTTTAATAAAACAGTCCAACTATTCTCTTATTGAGGTTTCTCGGCCAACCAGCCTGAAGTGCAGCTTCACCATTACAATATGCTATCCTTCTGCCCGATGTCTGTCAGGCAATCTGTGAAACCGGCCAGAGATGAAAGCAGAGGAACACAACCAAACAACAACAATGCAAGTCCGCTCTGTATGCAACAAGATGATGAAGACAATTGGTTTGATGCTTGTGTTTGATGGAATCCCCAGCGGTCTAAACCCCTCCAACACCCCTGCCCGGCCTTGTTAACCCGTCATGAAGCCACTGCTTTTAAGCCCCTTTATTGTTACTGCGCACAGACGACACACCTGAAGGAGGCAACAGTTATGATCAAATGAATAAGTTAACAGAATAAGCACCTCCAATTTGCTTGAATAATGCAAACCTTTCATAATGGATTCATAGTAAAAATGTCCATGTTTCATCTTTCCGCATTCTTCTCTTCTGTACGTACACCCACCACCTCAAAAAAACTCACAAAGCATATAATTGGAACAAATCCCTCTAGAGTTTGGCAAGCTCACAACCCTAAAACGGGCGTTTCAAATGATGGATGCTGGAGATTATCCACGTAGGCTAAAATACAGTTTGCATCAGAGCCGTTAAGCCATGGCGATCCGATAGGGAATAACGTTTCTCTTTCCCAATCAATCAATTTAAACAAAATACATTTAAAAAAAAAGGGCAACCGCCCTTATGGCCGTGGTAAGAGAACCAGGGATTTGCACGGGGGGGGGAAATAAATAAGAATATCCCCATGACGAGACACAGGGCGAGAGAACCCTCCAGAGCGTCCGAGGGCTCTGCCGACAAATCCTGATTAAGCTCCACAGCCCTGATATTTCCCCCATCGTTCCTATAGGGCACCGGGGGGAGACCAGGGGGCAGCCATTATATAGAACCTCTGAAGGGAACCAAGGGCCACTGGGCGTGACGACGAGAATTGACGAAAGGGATATGGCACAGACAGGGACCGAAAACCCTAAAGGGGATTGTGTACACACGCACACGCGCAAGCACGCAAGCACGCACGCACACGCACACACTTTTGATGGTCTTTAAAAATTAAACCTCATCCTACACCGTTATGAAGAGATAATCCTCCCATCTAGTGGTTTTACTAGAAAGGATACAGTAAGTGGGAGACGGTCTTACTTTGAAGTGTTTTTGATGGACGCGAGTCCCTGGGGAGTGGGATTCTGGATAACACGGCTACACTATCTATTCGACCGTCAGTCAGTCAGTCAGTCAGTCAGTCAGTCAGTCAGTCAGTCAGTCAGTCAGTCTGCCCGTCTGTCTGCCTGTCTGCCCGTCTGTCTGCCTGTCCTGTCTGGAAACAGTGTCAGTTGAGCACTCTCCGTCACTACACAGCCCCAGCCCTGTTCGGTACAAGTGAGACACAGGCTCTACATGTCTAGTGGTGCCTGAAGGAGCTTCATGCACTCTAAGAAGGGGAAGAGATAGGGGGGGGGAAAGAAAGACAAAAAAAAGTCAACTCAAGCCAGTATCTTTAATTGGTTTTCTTCTGCTTTCAAGTTGTCAATGTCACACACACAAGGGAGTGCTGGTGAGGCGCCATCAATTCTCCGCGCTGGTTAGCGAAAAATAACGCCAGTAATGACTTCAAAAGCTCATTACAGAACGGAAAGTAGAGGTAGAAAATACATTTGATGATGAAGTTTGAATCATTGGATAAAACAATCAACTGGCGCAGAAGAGTAACACACTTTACAGACAAACACGAGGGATGCTAGCGAAGAATTCTGAAAATAAACAGTGAGTAATGAAACATTTCTTGTCATATATTTTTCAGCAACATTAAATGAGTCAGCAGCAAAAGAGCAGTTCATTTTCACACCAAATGATCGAGGCGGACTCCATTGTCTCAAACGGACAATCCTCAGCACTTAGATAATAGTGGGATAAGAGTTGTTTTGGATATAAATGGAGTAGGGCAGTAACATCTATCCCCTCCCCAGTCGTATACAGCGCAGGAAACCTTATATTTCTCCTGGGGAAGTTAGGGTGGTTCCTCAGCTTCGTAAGCCTTTTACTTACATCTGGAGAGTCTGAACAAAAGGTTCCTAATCATATCAGAGGTCCACACCCGTCAACATATGGACTCACAGCACACTCTGGTCCACAGAGGCTGGCAGATGTCTGCGGTTGAGAGGAAAACGGCAGGATATAGTGCTTTGTCTGCCAGCTAATTCCTTTTGTATTCCATTAGCCAGTCATAGACACATAATTGCTTCCTGATGCAAAACGACTCAGTAAGCCTTTCAACGATGCCACAATAAGGCAATAAGGTGTCATTGAACTGGTTCTGTGGGCTGATTTGCCCTCATGCTTATTGGGGATTTAATATGGTAAGCAGAAAGGTAAAGACTTGAAACCCTGTTCGACCCTTGAGGTACATAGATAGATCGGTACAAAATAAGATACATGAACCTGTGCTGTAACATGGACCGGCCATTCTGGAAATCCTATGCCCTTGTTCAATTTTTCAACTTAAAACTGCTTAGAACAGAATTTGGTTTTCACAAGAGAATTTTATTTCTGTCGCACTGTTAACTGAGAGCTCAGAATGACTCGGATTCAGCAATGTAGTCTACACTAAGAAGATGGTCTTATACTGCATTCTCCTAGTCTGAAAATGCCATATGTTGGCTCTCACATCCTATTGCAGAGTACCGCTGTCGCTCCACATCCTCTAAAAAGGGTTTGAGGGGAAAGTTCAAGGACTAAGCTGTTGTCATCTCACCCAGTGACAAAATCTTATCACCAGCCACCAATTACAGGCTAGGTATCTTATCAGTAGTAGCCAATTAGAGCCCAGTGACCTATTTGGGGTACATGTCAACAGCTCAGTGAACTCCCTGCCGGTCTTGCTCTGGCGTGCTGCATCCACACAGCCGAGTGTTTTGTCACACTGATGGGATATTGGGCCGAGAGGTTTGCAGGAGATTCCTTAACAAGCTTTTGGCATGATCAGAGAGTCTACTTTATACAAAGACATTGGGCTCCTGCATTGAAGGCTGTGCATGAATACATTGAAGCCATCTGGCCAAACATTTTTTCAATACAATTTAAAGAAAAAAAATTATAATTTGTTGATTGTCAATATCAAATAAGTGGTTTGGCACTTTATGTATGCTCCATTGTGCATGGACTTGCCAAGACTTTAGAAAAATGTTTTGATTCAATTTAATATGGGAGATTTCACAATTATGCATACGACATCTGTTCGCTGCATATGTAAAGCCTGTGAAAACCACCACTTATGAGAAAGACGTTTCATTGTGGTAGACTGCAATAGTTTTTGCAATGATTACAGGCGATCACTTGTTTGAGGCCGGCGTTTCTTAAGCACTGTAGAAGAGGATAAACTGTTATTTTGGGACACATGGCGTGGCAAAAGAAATGAATACAATTGTGTATATATATATTCTCAGAGATTTGGATAGACTAGCGCAGTTCCCAAACAAAACGTGCCCATTGAAAACGCGTGTGTGGAACAGGCCGATAGCTTGGCCCCTTTTTTTGGGATCTTTCGAGAGAACCGCTCATCCAAACAATTTCACACTCGACACTGAAACTCCCTTGGTTCTCGATGGTACATTTGGCGAGTGTGCAATCGATCGGACGGACGCTTGTGGAGAAAATCTAAGGAGAGCGAGACATACATAGATACGGATGACCTTGATCAAGTTTGATCCATTTTTTCCCCAACCTGAATAAAATAATAAAAAGTCATTAAGCTGAATGGGAGTGTACACATACAAAGCCATTTCCATTTTGCCTCATAGCAACACACATTATTAAGTTACCAGAGAATTGCTAACTTTTGGATGGCTCAAAAGTGAAACTCCATTGGGATCATCCTCTGAACACAGTCTATTTCGGGGGAGGCCGGAGCAAAGCTGGTCGGCACTGGTTATAAGAGGTCGAGGATTGGATGTCTTTTCGGCTGCCGTAATTCTGATTGGAAATTGATGCATATTAGCGACTTATTGGTTGTAAATACTTAACCCAATTGTCGGATCTTTCCGCTTTTCTCCCCTTTAACGTGTTGATTATTCATCATGTGCCTGATGTAACAGGACCACAACAATAAATTTCACCACCAGGAAAAACAGAAGACACACGCAGCGAGACGGGCTAACATTTTTAGCCCGTCTCGCTGCGTGTGTCTTCTCTTTTTCCTTCTGTGTCGGAGGCGGGCTCAGACAGCTCCTCCACACAGACAGAGCCCACAGCCCAAGAGAATGTGTTACTCAAGACTAAGAGGTGTTTTAATAGGTGTTTTAACAGACAAATGCATAATTGAGGCCAAAACGTAAACATTTCTGGCATCTCCAATCTCTGAATATTCTTAAGAACTAAAAGTGAATTGCTCTGTCAAAGGGTAAGCTTGCATGATTATGCCATTATATTAAATCAGTGGCATAAAACGATCTTCCAACATAAGTAGTAATGGTGACAGGCCTGGTCGTTGCAATTTGCATGTCTTGGTTCTGGTTTGTTTATGATCCTGCAAACGCCTGTCAAAACCTCCGTAAATGAAAAGGCTCCCTAGTACCACACGTACGACAGAAAAGTGTGTATACATTTAGATGACGATGACAGTAGTTGACAAACTAATTATCAGTGTAGCTCGGCGAGACTACCAAGAACATTTTTAAATGCTTCAGGCAGACTAAGTGACCCATCAACAGTCCTTCAGAGACCTGGCCTACAACCGTCAATAGATGGCAGTCAACAGAGACTCACGGAGCATGAGATTCAACCAACGAGGAAAGGGGCCACTCAACGAATCACAGTCTGATGCTTTCAGTGAATCAGTGAAGCTTTCAATGTGACCATCACCGTCGTTTTTCTAATAGCTTAACTTTCCTTTTAATGACGGAATGGTAGAGTGGAGTCTTGAAACATACCTGCAATAGCAGAGTACCAGACAGGCTCAGAGGTCTGGCAGAAACTTGGATGGAGACGTAGGGTTTTAAACTAGAGTTCAAAAGAGCTAGGCCGCGAAAGCCGCTGAAAGTAAAGTCGTTTAAACCCGGGCTTCTACCCCTCAGCGGCTTCCCCTGACAAGTGCTTCAAACACCTTGTTCCAGCTCCGTGCCATTACGACAATACACTTTGCCACGTAATCACCCTAATGATTTGGTATGGTGTTTCAAGATGAAACCCGTTTAGCCCTCTTTGCAAAAACACCTGCGTGGGAAGTCGTCCAGTCGTTTGAAAAGCATGTCAAAGGGCCTTTATCGAAGACACCACTGCAGTGGTAAAAACAGTGATCATGTAAATAATGTAATGCCTTGAGGCCCCTTGATGTATACTGCCTTTCTATGTGAACTGCAACTGTGAACACAGCTTAACCATTGAATCTGAGTGCCCTTAACTATGCTTCCATAGATGTATACAGTATTATCAGATCACACCAAGCAATACTAGGACTTTGTATGAAATATGAGCACCCACAGATGAATGAATTAAGTACATTAGACAGAACAATGACAAATTACGATTAGTGAAATGTTGGGCTGGCAGGAATGAAGATCCAGAGGCATGGTCATTTGTTTGTTAAAAAAGATGAATGGTCAATGTATAATTCCATTTTCCCTGTGCAACCGTTTTTATTTGGTTTGTTCTGGTTACCAGTCAAGCAGAGGGAGCAGCTCAGGAGGGGAACCGGAGAGGCATACTGAAGACAACTAAAATTGATTTTGTCTCTCAGTCATGATCTCCAAACCGCTTAAAACACTTTCCTCTTTGGGGCGATTCTGAGTGTTGGCACGCGATCGATGAACGGTGTCTAAGACGAGTAAGAATGATGCTTTGGGAAAAGTTTCTTCAAGCTCGATCCAACTACTCAACCACCTACATAGGTCTGCAGGTTGAATAAGAGGCGCTCAGGCCTATGAGAATGCAATTCACTGGGGCTCCTCTGACCACAGATATATGGGAGGCAAGCGGTCCAAGTTGGGCACAAACCCCAATTAATCTTGGTCAGGCACTCTGTGAGTTAAGCCGTCCAGAAACACTGTTCTCTAATGCAATGCAAAGGCAGTGGAACACTGCAGCCAGCTGAGGGATTACAAGGGACTTGTGGTCTGATATAAAACACCATAGATTACTTGGATGGGGAGTTACTCAGGAATAAGCAAAAAGTTTTCACATTCCAAATGCATTAGAATTGGGTAAAGCTTTCGATCTGCATTTGCTATTTGGAAGTTGACCTTCCTGCTGCTGAAATGAATTATAAAAATACATCTTATTATCATGTTGATGAGTCAGTATTTCAAAGAAATTACTCATGTCAATGTCTTGCCAACTGGTGAATCCATTTATTTTGGTAGGACAAACAATTTGGCTATAGCTTAATAAAGCCACCCTGAAAACCAGTACAGATAAACCAGGCGAGAACATGATTACGAATGTTCACCCCCGAGTCCCATGCATAATTTGCAAATAACATGCATCACACCTAATGGCACCAAGTCAGCGACCATCTCAACCATTTATTTATGGTTTATTTATTATAAATGTATCATTTATATGTGCAACATTCTGCCATCTGGAAACCACACATTGCGCCGCTGCAGCACACGCCTGTGAAACTGTGAAGGCTGCGTCTGCGTGGACAGCATCTCCAACGCGAAATCTAAACGCTGAAGAGCGCGCCGCGATCGATGGAAAGAAAGGCATGGTAATGAATTCCTCGCGTCTGTTCCCCGTCTCCCAGCCGTCACCTGTGTGTGTGCGCGCTCTCCTCTCACAGAGAGAGAGAGAGCGAGAGAGAGAGAGAGAGAGAGAGAGTGGGGGCACGGCGGGTGGGCGTCGGGAGATGGCAGGCGGATGATGAGCAGGGGAGAGGG
Organism: Trisopterus minutus; assembly: GCA_027122715.1. Lineage (NCBI taxonomy): Eukaryota > Metazoa > Chordata > Actinopteri > Gadiformes > Gadidae > Trisopterus > Trisopterus minutus. The sequence continues at coordinate 11,106,834 of JAOPUD010000002.1, forward strand.
GCTGTGGGGGCGGCCGGCACCTTGTTAAAGCACCGCGGTGACAGCCACAAGAGAGGCAGCTACTGGTGGACCCGGAGCCGGCTCCGGGAGGGAGGGAGGGAGGGAGCCACGGTGGGCGAGATGCCTGGTGGCAGGGAGAAACCGGTAGGAAGGTGGTAATGTAAGGGTGCGGCCGAGAGGCAGGCTTTGATGTACGTGGGGGAGTGTGTAGCGCTGGGCTCCATCACCTGGACGACGACCGCCTCTCGTCGGGGGAAGTGATGACGGCGAGAGAGCCAGGATTAACCAGGAAGCAAACAAAGAATTCAACACGAAAACTCCGGAGGGGAGAAAAAAAGTATATTCTTATTTTTCCCGTGGACACTTGATTGAGGGAGGCTATTTTACCAGGAATCCTTACTAAAGTTGGTCTGTGTTAGAAAAAGCATTTAGTCTGTCAATTTATCCCATGCGATGCCACCGGGACAGTGTGAATGTCACCATTAAAGTATCTTGGTGCATCCTCTGTTGGGATTGGATTGAGAAAGCTGTCCAAGAATAGGGGGTATTTTTTACTGTCGCCAGTGGCTGTTGGAGCACAGTATTTTCGGTTAAAAGCTGTAAAGTTATGTGGAGCTTATTTGAAACAACGAATGCGGGTTGCTTGCTGAATAAAAGCACCCATGCCTAGTAGCCAGCCCATGGGTTGCAATGAGTGTGCTAACATCTAATCATCTTCTGAATGTACCATGGGGCTAGGTTTGATCAGTGTGTGAAACTCACAACCGCACACGCATACGTTTATTTCTAAACATAAACCAACCCATGGTTTTAAATGCAGCTAATGAATTTCCCCCATACAGTTCTAGCCTGTGCCAATATGCAATGACCTGATTAAAAATCAATCAACGAGATTGATACGTACTCCCGACAGCATTTAAAGAAGAAAACGTGGAAAGGTTTCGGTCGGCGCTGCAGGGGAGAAACAAATCATTTGGATTGAGTTCTCAGTGGACAGCCATGTTCCTCCAGGCTGATGGATGACGGCAGAAAATCATCTGAGAGCTAATTGTTTGTCTTCCCTCCGGTGTTTCGTGGCTGGCTAACTGGCGGGCAGCTGCGGAGACGGCGATGGAGGCGGCGAGCAAAAAAACCCCCCCCAAAAAAACAACACAGCCCTCCTTCAGCTTTGATCAAGCAGAAAACAAACGGGGGATCAAGGAGCCAGAGTGGAATGGGTCTCTCATCCCCCGGCCCACGCCATTAGCGTTAGCCAGAGTCAGGGGAGCGAGGCGCCCTGGCTATCTCAATTATGCAGACCCCACTTGCTTGGGGGCAACACAGGACGGGGAAACGTTGCTCGAGGGGGGTGGGGGGTGGGGGCCTGAGCCTGACGCCGGACCGAGGGACGAGGAAGGAGAAGGCAAAGAATATACAAGTGGCCGCAGGGCCGAGACGGACCTCTCTACCGTCTCCCTGTGATGGACCCTTCAGGAAGGAAGGCGGGGCTTGGCTCAGGGAGTGAAGGTTTCACTCTGCGAATATTAGATTGGAGGAAATGTCTTGGGTGATCTGGGTGCAGTTGAAATGTTTCTTCAGGCCACCGTTCTAAAGGGCGTTCTTTTGTCTGACCGGAGAAATGGGGAAGGGTAGCTTTTTCCTCTCACTTTGTCATGCAGAGAGTAGGGGATTCAAACTATGAGTTTACTATGAGATCCAGATGCTCTCCGCTAACCTCCATCGTGTGGTGAAGGGTTACACAAGTGGCAGATAGAGCAGGCATATGTATTATTTATGGGTCCATATTTATGTATGCATGCATGCATATGTATTCCCTCCACTACATCACATGAAGCCGTAAACAAGCGGCCTGCAATTTGGTTCACTAATCTCGAATAGTACTTTCTGGCACAGAGTAACACTGACTTACAGCACACCTAAACACCCACATGCATTAACGCACATGGGAAATCAAGCATCCAAGAAGTCTGGTGAAGGCATGCGACCGGTGAATTGCATTAAATGCTGCCCTGCACGTTGCTGAACGCTACCTTTTATGCACGGTTTCATACATAAGTAAGCACATGGAACTATGCTATCATCCTGTCCCTTTCATCTGAGACACACACACACACACACACACACACACACACACACACACACACACACACACACACACACACACACAC
>JAOPUD010000002.1:11109101-11123349 GCA_027122715.1 Trisopterus minutus
ACACACACACACACACACACACACACACACACACACACACACACACACACACACACACACACACACACAAGGTGGTGCATGGCTCTGGAGCCAAGCATCCCAAAGGAGAATTGAAAGCAAACTGGGCGATATGGCTGAAAGACATAGACGATATAACTTGATCATATTGATCGATATAGATAACTATTGATCATTTTAATGACCTAAAAAGACTAGAAATTACCATGCTGTATTTCAACACTTCTGTTTAACACTTACCATGACCTTCCACTGTTCTTCATTGATAAATACTCCAATGTCGATACAACACTGAAAAACACTTGAATACTGTAACCGTGTTTGTGCAACAAACCCAGCTGCTAGATTCGGTGGTCTAGTCTCTTATCGATATATATTGAACATGATTTATATTGATATTGATCAAAAGTCTATCACCATAAGATCATTTATTGATTTATTGCCCAGGCCTAAAGCAAACCTCCTCATAACGTGACATTTTTTACATTCAACAGCACATGCTAATGCTTGAACATTTTCATTTTGCCTTATTAAATCAAATATCCAAATATGCCAAAAAAAACATGCATCAAACCCAGACATCACGAGACGTAATTAGAAATGCACTAAAGTGTACCTCGTCAAAATGCACCTCAGCAGAATGCATTAGTAGATGTGTAGCATTTGTTCACCTGCTTTGCTGCTCATCTCCCCAGCCTCACTTCAAAGCCAGTCTGTCACTCTTAAGCCTCCCTTGTCAGATACAGTATACATACACACGTCGCCATCAAGCCTCACAATCCCCCGCAGTCAGGGAAGTGCAACACCCCGCCGTGTTTGAATAACTCCTCAACAACAATACCACCACCACCACCACCACCACCACCACCACCACCGCCACCACCACCACGGGGCCGGGCGCGATGGGAGTCGGCTGACACACCGCCACGTTTTCCCCGTGAATTACCGGATGGATGGCGGAACGGATACGCTTTACAGTCCGACTGCTTGCGCACCCTTTCGACGAAGTCACAACGTTGATTTACTAAACAGATGCTCAAGATCCTGCATGAGTCATCATGCGGGAGCCGCGCCGACCAACGACAATAGGCGAGTAATCCCAAGTGGTGGGCCAACGCATCACACACACAATTTGCAGAAGGCCATCTTTCTCCTCCGCGGGCCCCATGTGGGTGTGTGCGTGTTGAACGGAAAAAGCACACCGTCGCAGAACGCGACGCGACACTAGCCTCCGCACCCACTGCCTTCAACCAGGCAAGTGCATCTTATGTTGCAAAAAGTTGCACTTGGGCAGTGACAGATGACGGGCGATATCGCATTGATTGAAGCGTCAAAATGGATTCATAAATAAACACGCTGCGTGTACCGGAGACAGCACACATCCCCGTCTGAGGACGCAGTCAGGCGTGATTTATACAGCCAGTGAGCGTCCACACTTTACTGATACATCATGGAGTCAATATGACTCAAGAAGATAAGGAGACAGTGCTGTTCTGTCAGACGGACCTGTCGGGAAACGCGTTGGTTCATCGCCAGAAGCCTAAACAAACCTAAAGGAACATACGCCACGCACCCACACACAAGACACACCGCCCCCCCAGAGGATGGCAGGCTGTCTGACAACCTGTCTTTTGAACATCAACAGATATACACTGAGGATCACATTGCTTCACTAACTTTACCTTCAAACATCCTGCAGCTGCAGGGAGAGGTCCCAGATGTCACCCGCCCTCCCCATGCTTATGCTAGTAGGCCAACTCATTATTTGCCAGTGAGAGAATGCCTGTGTGTGTGTGTGTGTGTGTGTGTCATGAGACAATATCCATGGATTTCAACACCCCTGTGTTCCAGAGACATATGGTCTGAAAAAACATTAGAGTCAGCGATTGCAATAACAAGCAGAAGCCTGTAGGCCGTTAATCCGGACCTAAACTGTAGCAGATACAAGCTAATAGTAATGCTTTGCCCTGGTTAGCATGAACCTGCATGAACAGGGAGGGGAATCAATACCACTTGGTGCCGTTGACGTGCATGAGATTCAATGGAGAAGAAAGAAAAAGATGTTTATGGTGAACAAAATAGAAGTAGTCACCACAAGATGGTAAACCGCTATTGAAAGAATGTAGATCAACTTTGCACACAATTTCATAAACTTATTTTTTTTGTCAGTCTGACACCAGTGTATTGAAACCTATTCAGCTAAGGCCAGTCTATTACAAAAGGGTGTTATCTTCCTCATGTTTGCATAAGCCTAATGCATGCACGATGTAAAGAGGTTGACTGGCATCAGGTCTAAAGCAATGTGAGATATTCTGGATTGTGCCCGATTCCTGTATATAAAACACATTGTGTACAATCATTTCTGTTAATATAAACATTAGGGTGAGCCGTATTACGTTTTTTCGCTTTCGTTTGAACAACAGAACCATACCATCACAATATCAGATTTAATTCAAAACCACATCAATACTGAGCAGAACAGGCTACGACTTCAAAAAGCGCTGAGGCTTTTCCAGCAATGTGCTAGAGCACAACGAACGAGTGCACCTAGGAGTGCAATATAAGAATAAATTGTTGTTGCGAAAAAGGAGGCATGAAGAGTCAGGCAAGAAGAGAGCGATGAGACAAAATGAAAACCCTGGCAGAGCCATTGAAATCTGTATTCATAAAAGGGGAAAAAGCCCCTCAGATAGACCCCCCCCCCCCCGGCGTTTTACCTCCTCATTCTCCTCACCCCCCGCAGCTCAAACGGCAGAGATAGAGAGGAGTAGGATCCAACTCTGTCGTAGAAACTGATAACAAAAAGAATTACTCAACTAAAACCCTGAATAAAGGACGGAAAACTAATACAGAATTCCCTGTGGCCCGGGGCCTTGTTTATAAGGTGCGCACACACACACACACACACACACACACACACACACACACACACACACACACACACACACACACACACACACACATACGGGATGAGGATGGTAGAAAGTGATAAGACACCAAGTAAATATGATAAGCCCATTATTTATGTAACTTTATAGAAGAATATATTCCAAAATTGCAAGGCAATGAAACATCCATTGCCTCCAAACCCCAAAGACAAAAACAACAGAGAGGCCACACCCACAGCAGACGTCTACATTCATGGCCATGAATACGCTGCTAAAACAAGAGAAAGGCTCATGCATTGCTAAAGGGACACGGCGGGGTCCACCTCTTTCCAGGTGTTGGGTGGCCTGGAAAGCACCAGCGAACTAGAAACAACAACGTTTTCCTGCCGGGCTGGAATGTGGAGTTGGCTGGAAGAGGTGATGATATACTTTCTCCAGACCGCACACAAATCCAAAGCCTCCTTCCAAGTTTGGCATTCCACGATAAACTTTTAATTATGGCAATTTCGATTTAAGATAAGATTCACGCTTGGACAACTGAAGAAACAATTGTCAGACTCCAGGTGCGCTTTGATTTTGTGCGGTGCATGTGTGCGTGTGTGTGTGTGTGTGTTTGTGTGTGCACGGCTACATGTGTAATGGATTAGCGGGGAGCATTGCGGCGCATTATGAGATGAATCTATCTCATTAGGGTTACACTAACGAGGCTAAATCCGCGCGGCTGTTCATGATTTGGTGCTCCATCAAGTGTCCCCCTCTGAGGCGCTGGGAGGAGTGGGCCAGAGCCTGGTGAGACACACTGACAACACGCAGCCAGCAGCACCCATCCCAGCCTGGAAAACCAGCGGAGCTACAGGTCCCCCAGATGTTCTGGGTGGGGCTTTGGATCGGGATGCTGCTGGGACTAGAGGGCATGGCTGCAGAACTGGCAGACTCCCGCTGCTGAGCAGAGGGAGAGTCCCAGCAGGTCAGCGGCCCTTAATCCTACACTCAGATTTTCCAACACTGGAAAATACTTCATGAGGGTATTCGTGTATCACTTGTGCAAGGATTGGCTCCTTGTTGCTTGCCTCTGCCGTGCTGCTGTGCCGTTCCTCCCTGCGTTTATAGGGCTTCATTATGATTCGCCAAAGCACACACACCAAGTAACTGGGAAGGCAATTATCAACATTGGGTGCAAGCACTTTTAGGAGACTGGTCGATGCTAGCATACACAACACACTCACAGCAGGACTAACCCAGAAACTACAAAACCCATGAAGTTATGCAAATTAGATATTTTGATGACAGTAATGTCAACTCTCCCACTGCAGGCTTGATAATATAGTGTAACATTTCAATACATACAAATTATTTATACACAGAGTGGAAATAAAATACATATTTGTCATCAAGTCACATCCAATTTGAAACTTTTGATATATCAAAGTGCTGGTATCATTAAGCCTTTGACAACATCATGCATACTGTTGATGTCATCTAGATTTCTACATATTTAATTAAAAATTGAGCAGGCGGGACCTGACCACTACACCTTATGGGACAGAGTTTATATCGTATATCATATATTCAAATGATATTTGGAATGCAACTATTATATTGAATAAGTAAAGAACTCTGCCCATAACAAAAAAATGTAATCGCTATACGCTCATTTGTTCAATATGGCTGTTGAACCACTGGACTATCCATTAATTCTGTACATTCATAATTCCAAACTCGTGCAAATTGGTAAGTAACGGCCCAATTTTCCAGCTTTCAGCTCAAGTGATGATGTGACCTGCAATAACACTGCATCAATCCATGCATCTCAACAGCATGAATTATAAGCAACATTCACGATTAGTTCCAAGTGGGACCAATGGAAGATCCACATTTACAAGTAGTAACATCCACGAAATAAGTATCGAGTGAGTAAGAGGCAAATTGCAGAGTGGAATACTGCTTATTTAACACCAATTCTGCCATTACACTGCAAGAGAGTCAGAATCAACACCTCTATCTAAATGGCCGTGTTACTTCCCCTCCTCATAATGAAATTAATTGGACAGTCCTTCTTCAGTTTGACATGTAATTAAAAGCCACAACCACACAGATTAAAACTACTCCTTAGTCCTCACATCACACTCTCCCACACCGACACGCACACCTTTCTCAACGTGTCAGAGTGCCTCGCTGGTGATTGTGAAGTTTACATACACAAACACCCCCACCCCAACCCCCACACACACACACATGGTTGAGAGCAGCTGCCTGACCTCAAAACGTTTGCAGCCTCTGTACACTGGAAGTAAATGGTGAACGAAGAAAAAGCCTTAACCAAGTTGCTTTTGTAATGCCACTACTATATCTCATCAATCCAAGAAAAGCAAAGAATACAGCCATTCTACTCCTACTATTGTGACTACTTCATCAACTGTATGCCCCAACTCTGCCACACGTTCACACATTTTGCCTTTGCCGATGTGGTGACAGGGCACGGATGGCACGGTTAAGCCTTAGCACTGTTGCGTATCACAGCGGCCATGGGACAGCGGTTTGTGTGTAGCCCTCTGGCGTGGGGGTGCCGGTCCGTACCTTGGGGCAGGCTGACCCGCTTCCTCTTCTTGCTGTTCTCCGCTCCGTTCTCCAGGGGGGGGACGCAGTCCGTCACCAGCGGTGCCCCGGCGCCGCCGAACTGCAGGGGCTCGTTGTTGCTGGAGGGGTCAAAGGTCAGCGCGTTGAGGCCTGACAGAGAGAGAAAAGGGGGAAGACACAATAGAGACGGGGCTTTAAAACGGTGGGTCACTCACAACCCACGTGAGCGGTGCACGGTAGGAGACCCGAGTGGGGTTGTAGGATGCATGCATTCCTACGTTATCCGTTTCATGGGATCATCGGTCTGTTTAGAGACTGAAAAGGGGAACAATGGATTGGTTGGCAATAAACAGAGAAATGGTTTTGTGTTTGTAACTGCAAACGTCCACAATCGTTGGGAACCCGCGCATTGGAGGACATAAGGAAGAGATATGTGAAGGTCGGAAAACAGACGAGTGACTGTGGCGACTGGAGAGCCAACCCATAGTCTGTCACTAGTTTGTATCTTCAAACGCAAAGCCTCACCGCCTGCGTTTTTCTCTTCTCTCCCTGCGTCTCCATGGACGTCAGCATATCCCGAGCAAACTACAATTGTGAGAAGACCTTCTATGCCTCCCCTCTCCGCGTAAGGCCAGAGCAAAAGCAACACTCTGTTCCAGAGAAACATCACCAAGGTCGGAGAGAAAGAGCGCTGGATGTTTGTGTTCAGCAGCAACCGCTACAATGCTATCCTTGAAATCGCTGGTCACCAACAAAAGGCAGGGATTTTCAAGAGAGGTAGAGTGGGGGACATTACGTGGCATTAATTTGGATGATGCTTTTGTCCAGAGCTACTCCAAATAAGTAAAGACGCGGTCCAAAAAGTGGCGATTCAAATTTGTTTGATTTAATAATGTATCCAGGTGGTTGTAGTTATGATCCAGTGGTTTCATTTGACTGCAGTTCTGTGCTGAGCTGGGCAACGAGGCTGGAGCCGACAGACAGATTCACTAGAGACAGGATTACGTCTGGAAGCACAAAGACTTAGAGGACAAGAATACGATTAGGGATGTAAACGACTTCAGTGTTTTAGGAGTCGAAGTGTCGGAGTCATGAGTCGACAAATCTATCGAATTTTTAAATTTATTTTTTGGCGACACGGAGCTCAAAGGATCTGCGCTTTTCTTTAAGACAGCGGCCCGCCCGTCATAGTTTAAAGGATGCGCTCATGAAGTTAATAGAAATTATGATGAACAAAAAATCCAAGAGCATAGAGCAAGATTGTGAACGTTTACAATGTCTCATGTCAATTAACAACAGGCAAAATGCGTCGGCATCGGCCGACTCTGCTCCTCTTTGCAACAGAATTTGTTTAAGACATGAAACCATTTAATTTGTTGGACGCGTTGTCATGCACGCAGGCTGCCACTGACGGCTATGCCCCGATTTTCCATGGCGGCTTGCAGGACGTTAGCCATGTATTCCGCAGCGTGCCTCTCTGGCAATGAGCGGGTCCACAGGATCGCACTCTGCACAACCCAGTCAGTAAAAAAGTGAACGGTTACAGTCACGTACGCCTCCGTAGTCAACGCTGTCCAAGCATCGGTGGTGATGGCAACTTTCTCCGCCAAAAACAGGATCTGGGATGGAGCCTGCTGCTTCGCTGTACATTTACTCCAGCCGCATAGTCATAGTTTGGCGACATGGCACTAGAAATGTGGAAAAACTGAACCCCTTTGCCTCGACTACGCTTATGGGCAGCATAATTCCGCATATAATATTTAATTGGTTATTTTGAAAACCAAAAAGCTGTTGCAACGTTTTGAACAGGACATTTAAGTATATATATATATGTATATATATATAAATAAAAGATTTCTACTTGAGCACGAGTCGAGAATCGATTGTTGAGTCTACACATTTTAAACATCACTTAATATTACAATCATAACATTGGTCTTTTTCACCATTGGTTGGTAGCCTAGTAGCATGTTTATAAGGTTGGTTTGGGCAGGGGCTTCTGAATATGTGTTTTCCTAGGATTTTGGCACAAGGGATTATAACATCTGATCCTGTGTATTAATGAAATATGTGACAACATCACACATTAATAATTAAAACCACCATCATTGGGACATTGAATTCAGATCTCAGGAATTAATCATGTTTTGATGTGATTCCTGTCATACTATCAAATATGCTCCTAAACACTACTAAACTCTCACCAAAAGTGTCTTATTGACAGCATTCGTAACAGGGTTGCCCAAAGTGAGACAGAATTCATGAAAAATGCATGCTACTTGTTTTGGGCCGAGGTGTGTTTGTTTTCATGAGATATCAGATCTGAGGCCTCCCCACTTTATTCATAGCTTGCCACAAGTCCCAAGACTTTCCATCAATAAGTCATACATTCAGAGGAGACATCCTTTCCCAAGAAGTCTTACTTTTGATGAATACCATGGTTCACAAATAATAATTCACTATGTGTTTATTTGAGGGATATCCCTTTATTTCCACACAATCCAATTCTTAGCCAATACCCCAGTAAGCTGCCAGATTGTAATTGATTACACGAGGTAGTAGAATATTGTTGTGAGCTGCACGGATATACGGAAGTGCATTTATTCATTTCTACGTATTTCTGTCCAAATTCGACATAGTCATTACGATTAAAGAGATAAAAATCTATTGAGAGATACAAGGTAAATAAGGACGGTTATTTTCCATTCTAGATGTTGGGCGTCAACTCTGGTTCTTTCGGTACAAAAGTCTACCCTGGCCCATATTTTATTCATGATAATTGGCTCTGATATAAAAAAAAAAAACACAAGGCTATTACACAATCTCTTGTGTGCCCAGGTAAACAGACAAAATGCACAAACAATTGTATTCCTATGAAAAGCACATTCCCATTTCCATGAAAATGTGATTTTTTATCCATACAGCATCAATCATCAAGGGTGATATTTCCCTTTGCAGGAATAGACTATATAAACAATACATCTCTAAACGGGGACAATCGCAGCAGATCCCTGGCATAGGCCGTGCCTAAACCCCGAGGCTGACCCTCATCTGGGGAAATAAAGGCTGAGCATTGCTCATGGATGTGTCCGATCCATTTGGGATAAGTACAGACAGCACGTTTTTTCTGCCCGGTCAGTCTTACTCGATGTTGGGCTGGGGTTCATACACGGCACGCACACACCTTCCCGGGGATATCGTCGGACCACTTTCTTTCCGTACCACAACAATTTTCATCCAGACAAAATCACATCTTTTCCCCCGGTGGTCCCCTTCAACTGTCCCCAAGTAACACACTGACCAAGCGGCTCATATAAAGGGAAGTAAAAAGAGCCACTCATGGGCCATGGGTAACACATGCCCAGCTAGTTCACATAGTCGTCGGCGCCCTCCACCTGGTGCAGTAAACCTCCTGTTTAGTTCACTTCCCATATTACCCAGTTTTCCTATCCCCCTTGCGTGAGTGTTTGAGTTTATGTACACCGTGTAATGGAGTGTGTTCAGTCAATGCTGGGTCATTGCCTTTCTATCTGCTCCTGGTGTGTCGGCAGCCAGACTGATGATGTGTTTGGGTTGCGAGTTCAACAGCTGGCGGCAGGGAGGGGGTGGGGGGAATGTCAGCGGGTGTCGATACCCGATAGGGATGGGAGTGAAGGAACCAGGAGGTCTGGTTGGAATCAGGAGGAAGACAGGGAGGGGAGGGTAAACAGAGTGCAGGGAAAAACGCTGAACTAAGACACATTAGGCTAAGGAGCTACGGCGCAAAGTAAGTGGCGTGCTCTGAAGGAAACAGGCATACGCTTATTTGCCATCCTGGGAGGGATGCATTAACAAGAACGCCCCATTGATGGCATAGCGAGCCGAGAAGTGATGAGAATATCAGCAAAAGTCTCATCAGATTTGCTGGGTCATTACATTGCTATGCAGCCGCATTGGACACAAAACCCCCTGAATCAATGAATCAATAGTACAAAGTGCATTGAAGATTACCAGGCTAATGTGCGGTGAATATGATACCAAACACTACCGGTAACAAATGTCAATGCAACAGATGCCCAACTAGCATGCTGTGAAGCTTGCGGCAGAAGGACAAAGTAGCACTGCTCATGATAGGATTTATGGTGATTTCAATAGCCATGTACGAGCTCTGACAACAAATAGAGAGGCTGTTGCTGTAAATAAAACAAGATATGTAGACACACGTTTCCTGCATTCCAAATATATGCTCTATTTTTTCCACTTTCCGGTGATAAAACAAAAGATTTGTAATCAAAAAACCTTAGTAGGGGTTTTATGACAAGAATCCTACACAAGGTAGGTGGGTAACCTATTGATTGCTGCATTTATACAGCCCATTGCAACTACAACATGCAGTATCCACCTATTCTATACATCTATATATAATGCATAAACTGCATGCATGTGTGTATATATTCACAATCCAATCCAATCCAGCGACTGGAGCGAGAACGAAAACCACATGAGAGAAATCCAGGGCCCCTTCCGGCGGGAGTAGAAATAAATCAGATAACCGAGCAAAAGTTAAACAAACTAAATGTGGCTTGACCTCAATCCAACATATTGACAGGGACTACACCCATTGCTGAGGCAGTGCCAGAGGTTTGTGTTCCATGGTGTATTGCAAGGCCCTGAGTCGTTGAAACCAGCCGCCCGGCATCGGGGTGATGATGGCTGGGGAGGTTTGTCATTAATCAAGTACCGCAGGCAATGAAGGGAGTGGAAGGGGGAGGGGGGTGACCGGTGGGACTTATTCAAAGTCAGAAGGGAAGGTCACAGTCTACCTTGAGACTCCGCAGAATGGACCAGGCAGCGCTTTATTCATTGAGCGGGCAGACAGATCTAATGACAAGCAGGTGGGTCCGTCTTCCTCCTTTTAATTGCATTTCCATTAACGTCTGTAGTCACATGATGATGATGATTTGATGAATTTATATGGTAAGCATGGCAGGAGTGATTAAAAGGAATAAGTAGGAAGTAGATACTGAGATAGGTGTCTCGCTAAGGCACCTTTGAATCCACTGCATCCGCTGCCCTACTTGTTAACACTATTAGATCATGGCTTTGTTTCAACATTGAACAAAAACCTTTTTGTTTGTGATATTTATAGATGGTCCATTTCTATATCATCACATAAATAGATTGAATTATACTGCTAATGCTAATTAGGTTAATAATCTAAAAGTTGGCTAGAATAGTTCTAATGGTGGCAATAAATCCAGGGGAGGTGTTACAACTATTTGCTAGTATGATTCTGTTTGTAGCAAGTCTACTACAAGAGCATACAGGAGTGCATACAAGAGTGTTGGTTATATATTGTAGTAGTATATTGCCACCGTCATCAAGACCGGAGCCAGTAGATACATCCAAAATGTAAAAGCATTGAATAGCTGTCAAATGAGAATGTTCCACAGACAGACTGAGAAATTGTATCCAAGTATACAAGTAAGATAGTGATCATGATATAAAAAAAATAATAAGTGTCCTCTTTCGAGCCAGTTGTCCGTTCTGCTTTACTGTAGTAACATGCTGGGCTCTGTGGAGGAGAACCCCTCCCAATGTAGATATAAAAGGGCTCATTCTGAGGATTATCATACTTGATGAATGCAATATTACATTCCATTTCTGTCAAGTCCGCTCCACTTGATGCCATTCAACTCTAGACACTGCACATTTAAATGCTGCACAAGTCATCAATAGTGTCCATCAGTAAAGTCATTTGATTGAACAAAACATAAGGTTGTTCATTATTATTGTAATATATGACATTAAAATTCATAAATATTCACTGTACACACTGTGTAATTTGTATCATAACATTTACCTAAAATAAAATAAGAAAATGCTTAGAAACGAGGGAAAGTGAAAAAGACCAATAACATAAACCAATAGTCCTTGACTCAAACAATTAATGTCCCCTAGTTCTGAAACGTCAACTGAGATTTCTGCCAGCAGAAAAACTTATTTTAAATCCTGCGTCGCAGTAAATTGCTGAGGGAAACCAAATGGATAGAAATAAGACCAGCTAATGTGAAATTGCTATATGCAGATTCATATTACCACCCCATCTGGCCAACATTCAGAACCCACACAATAATACGATTGCAAACGCATCCACAATGAGACACATTCATATTAAAATAACAGGAGCAATAAAATTTTTAGAGGTCATGATCTGGCAGTTGGTCTCTGTGGAAAGAACGCTGTTTAATGAAAACATTTATTCACAATAATCTATTTAAATGTGGCAGAGGGATCAGGGGAGCAAGAAGTCCCAATACTGTTGTCCAATTAGAAACGATAAAACCATGGGGTTCACCAGTTATCCTTTTGTGCTTTTGTGCTGCAAATTACCAAGATTTTAGTGTTAAGCCACAGTTTGTTCAAACATCCCAGTCTATACCCCGGGAAGCCTGAACCAACTGACAGCAGAAATGTTGGTGAATACAAGACATGATAAGAAAGCATTCGCTAGTAGATTTGTTCAAGAGTTATGAAATTCTTCAGACTGAATAAACTCTAACGCCTCTAGGGCACATGAGGTTGCTCGGTTTCCTCAAGAGTCAGCAACTTCCTGTCCAGTGAACTTGTTGTTGGCATCAAATGTTGAGCGAAAACAAGGCAGGGGGTGCAAAAAGGGGGACTAGGAGTGAATGTTTAGCTGCAGATCCCATCACTGAAGTCAAGAGTCACATTCCAATTGTCACTTGGAGGCATAGCGTATTTTTACCACGAATTTAACATCAATAAATAGTTTTAAGCTTGGCCAAACATCAGGTCAAAGGTGGGGTGAATGCTTAAAATACATTGAAATCTGTCTTGGCAGTTGACATGTCGTCAAGTGGAATTATTTAAAAATGACCTCCCTTGACACCTGACAAGAGACGAAAGAGTCACAGAACCACCATGAAGGTGGTCGCTGGATGCTTCGGCCAGAGAAGACAGCATCTCTTCATAGCCGGGAGTGAAAACAAATAACGTCAGGCCTCATCTGCATCATGCACACTATAAAAGGTAAGGAAATAGCAGATGAACAAACTAGTAGTCATCATACTTATATGGCTTAGCGGTGGAAGGGGATATGTGCCAGGCAGCTGAGGAATTACCTTGATGCTCATTATCCCTGCTTGGCTCTTCCTGTGTATTTATAAGTATGAGTGGAGGGGAGTGACCCCCCAGGGCTCCACTGAAAATGCTGCGTCACCATCACTGTCACTGTGATGGTGTGACGGGGAGCATCACAATCTGTTTATTTCTACATTCAAAACCGTTCATGTTCAAATGGTGATGACATCCTCTATGAGTGAAGGGGTCGAGTCTAACGTTCGCCATCGAGAATTGAGGTCTGGCGATGTTCTCAGTATGGACGGGGCTGGGTGATGACTCGGCGCACCGCGTGCCTTGGCTCTGGAGCGTCTGCCATTGATGATTGTGGCAGCGTTTCACAACCAAATTAAGGGTTCGACAGTAAGTAGTTAAAGTGACTTGCATTGGCTGTAACTTTGGGGAAAATTGTATTGCCTAATTAGTCTGGCACAAGGCCGCGACTTTATTTCACAAAGACTGGCTGGGACTGCATGGATTGTATCGTTGACAGAAATGTGGACTTTGTTTCCTCAGAGGGGATTTTGTTATGCATAGCACATTCTCTTTCACAGAGCCTTCGTTCCCGACATAGGGTCGGCCTTGTCTCATGCAATGCACCTTCATTTCTGAAAATGCTCTCCACGTTTCACTTTACTGCTCACACACGTGTGATCTTGCCCTTAACAAATGCATCTACTTGGAGTTGAAAATACTGATTCCGCTCAGGCCCACTGCAGACAGTTAAGTTACACAGTTTAGTGTGTGACAGATGGATTGATGACTGAAAGTTATTTTAAAAAAAAATGGCAATATGATTTAACTTGTATGTGATATGAAGTTCATTAACGTTACCCTGACCAAGGACAAATCTTACAACAGATTAGATTATTTCTATAAACTTTTTCCAAGTTTCACATTTTGTCAGCATTACAATATTTCACCACAAACAGCCATCACTATGATTAGCCAACATTTTTTGCAATGATATAAATGTCACAGACACCAATCAAAGTTTGTATCATAAATAGAAAAGGTCAAATATTTTACACCAAATGCTCAAACTGCAAGTGCTTGGGTAAAGGTTAATCAATTCTCTGTTAAAAATGTATGCTGGAAAAAATTGTCCCCTTTAAGAATGGCTTATACTTACAAATAACTGTTTTGCAAATCACACCAATTTGAAGGCAAATCATACAGGGCAAATTCAAACATGAAAACACAAAGGGTGTCCAATACAGTTGGAGTTTCACTGCATGATGTCCACTAGCGTTTGAGTAGGTTTGAATGTTCTTTGCAAAAGGTTCAATAAAAAAGGTTCAAGGTTCAGATTCAATACACACTGGTTTACTTGTAGGTTGGCTGGTAACAGAGTGCTCTCTCAGCCGAGAAACATGTCACATCTGTATTCACTACATCAGCAACAAGAAGAGATTCTCCCCACCCCCTTGTCATTCCTCAGGCCCCGAGGGATTCGCTGAAGGTTAATTTATTTAAATCTCCCATTCCCCTCATCTCCATGCCAATAAACGCTACAAATGAATCCTTGGTTTGGTGTCTAATCTTCTCTCCACTGTCAAAGACACATATCCTGTGTGTGTGTGTGTGTGTGTGTGTGTGTGTGTGTGTGTGTGTGTGTGTGTGTGTGTGTGTGTGTGTGTGTG
>JAOPUD010000002.1:11123992-11150312 GCA_027122715.1 Trisopterus minutus
CACACACACACACACACACACACACACACACACACACACACACACACACACACACACACACACACACACATCTGGAGTTGGATATGCAAAAAATAGACATAGTTGTTCTAGTTGTTGTTTTTTTCTCTCAAGTCTACCACAGATCAACAAACATCCAACAAAGCCATCTTTAGACCCATTGTGTGCCTGACTAACCCATCATCAAAGAATTTTCCCATCACTAGAGATGCTACGATCGGCATCTTTGGGCCCGATCACCAAAATCATGATCTGACAATTGCTGATTACCGCCGATCACAGAATGGCAAGGGAATGGGAATCTTTCATATCTTTTATAAATAATCTGGATCGCAGGCAAGCACCAGTTTCTGTTCCAATATACTTTATTTTTTCTCTTTGGATCCCCTGTGACTGAAACTTGTCGCTCAATGCGTTCACAAAGCCTCTACAGAGTGTGACTGTCATACACGATACTGAAATGTGACTGTGTATACTGCTGTATTAACGGTACTGAAATGTGCCTGCGCGCATAGTGCTGTATTTACGGTACTGAAAAGTGCCTGCCACATACTGAGCTATGCAAGTGCTCCTTAAACGAAACATTACATTAAACATTAAACTGCCTCCTTTGCCATCATTACAGTGACCCCATGAAATCCTGGCAGTGTAGCACAATACTTTAGACAGGAGAACTCATGCTGCCACTGGCATGTTCCGATTTGAAGAAAAAAAAGTGTGAGTTATTTACGTCAAGTGATCTGCTCTTTTGATCTGCGCTTTTGGGGTTCTCTGATCAAGCTATTTTTAGCCAGTATCGGCCGATAATGATTGGCGTCCGATCAATCTGAGCATCTCTACTCATTACCATACATTGCAATCTGAAGGCAGACAATCACTCCTCTCCCATCACAAAAGGAGCATTGCCAATTATGGTGAGCATTCATATTCCACGTAATGTAGAATGTCTCAATTGCTGTGGCAACATGCAGAGCAGTGAACAGCAGGCATAACTGCAAAATCACTCAACATACAGGCAACACACAGCCAAAATGCGTCGAGAATCACCCCATCTCATGCATGCAATGAACGTAACAATACACCATATTGACCAACTATAGTTTTAAAAAACTACGACTTAACGGTTAGTGTTCCAGACTCAATGACAGAAGCCTAAAAATAATAACAGCATGTGTCAGAAATAGAACTTTGCTTTAACTAAAGCACCAAAGTAATAACAGCCTGGATCACACTTCAAGATTCCAGACCCAACACTGCAGCTTAGCAGACCGTGTTCTCTTTTAATTGTCTATACTCCATTGTTTTGCTTTGTGAGAATATTCGTTATTTGAATATATATCATATAGAATAACAATAGAATCATGTCCTGATTAGTGATGATTAATTATAGAGAGAAAAGTGTCCAACCGAACAGGCACTTCATTGGACTACCAAACACTAAACAAACCAAGGACGAGGTAGAAGCAGCTTTTTGATAGCTAATTTCCTGCACTGGTTGCAAAAAGTGCAATAGTCAGCAAACCTGGTAAATGTCTGCCGAAAGATAAATGTCTGTTTGTTAATATTTATCAGACTCAGCTTCTGTCACGAAATACAGCTTAGCTAGCACCAAGAACAGCAACCACAAATTGTCTCATTCTATCTCAATTCACTACATGAATATAAATACATATTTAAATCGGCTTGTTGGCTCTAAATATCATTAAAGGAACAGAATACTTTGTAGTCTGTAAAAGTGACAATTTTGTGTCAAACAAATATGATTACTATTTTCTGATGGAAATGAGACACATTATACATTGCCTGGTCCACATACTGTAAAGGAAACAAGTATGATTGGCAAAAATACTGATAGTGAAATGGCCAAGGATATGGATAGAGTGGAAATAGAGCGAGAAAGCAAAATAGGCTGAAAATCATGGATCCAGAGATCCAGCACATGGTCCGTAAGTGTCTGATGTCGTACTGGCTTACAGCTTCTCCCTGAGGGGATCAGAACAGTGCTATCCAATCTAATTTAAGACTCAAGACAAGACCATTCGAAAGATTGAGGGTAGGTTGGATGAAATGCAAGTGAGAAGAGCCATTACAAGAACTGTCTGACTCAAGAGTTGGCGTCAGTGGGCTTAAGATGTATTTAATATGCACACCTACACCAAGTCAGTACACTTCAGAACATCAATCAGACTATGTTGAAACGTTTCTTCTTGGAGAGTCATATTCCCCCATGTGATTATTAACACTTCTAAGAGAAGTGCCTTGTTTTTTTGCATTGTTTATCCCAAGCATCTCTTTCACTTACTCTCAAACGAGTATTGGGCAAATTATGTCTCCAAAATGCTCCAGGCACCCCATTGTGCAATATCAATATCAGTGCTCTGGATACAAAATATGACCTTCAAATGAAGATGTTCTTCTTTTAAGATATTTCAGGATGGAGCAATTATTTGGGGAAGGATCATTTCAACATCGGCATGTGGTTTTGAATCACCAGTTAGCGAGGCTCTCTTTGATGCTGAGCTTGTGCCTTCTTTGTATAACTATTCTGATTGGTTGTACTGGTTCATTTGTGGTCGTTATCAGTGGAAGTCAGTGCAAGCAAGCGATAGCATCCATTTTATTTCAAGTATTTAACATTCTGTTGAAACGGCTAAATAACCTGGGACATTTTCCTAGATTTCAAGAGCATCTAATAGAGTTCATATATTTTTTTAAACTGAATTAAGTCATCACAAAACAAGGACGTAACAAGAATAATGCACTCTCAAAATGTGTGCTATTCTGGTTACTGTTGGCAAGGGAGGAGGAGGCAGAAAGAGGGCAGATTTGAGGAAAGCAAAGCGGTGGTGATTCAACATTAGTTGGATAGACACTGACTTTAGCAGCAGCTGCAGCACGAGAAACAATTACATCTTTGTCTTAACGTTCCATGTTCCAAATGTTCCAAACTGGCTTTAATTTCATGGTAATTCTGGAAAGCCTTTGTGATTATGCTTGCTGATTTTATTTCATTTTTAGGATTTCAAGATTAAGCTTCATCTCTAGCCTTCAGTGGACCTAAAAATCAAACAAAATTGAGTCAAGTATCTAGTAAGAAAGCTCCTGTACGATACCATTGACTCACTTGTATTTTATAGGTTACACTTACTCATAGACCAATATTGTAAGCTAGCACAAATGGTTACATAAGAATTACACCATCCTCTCACCATCTCGGTTAAGTGACTAATTACAGTTACCAAAATAAATCGCATAAATCCCCATGTTTCTCATTGAGTGTTTCAGTGACCCAGCAAGACCCTTTTGGATATTTACTTTATTTATGATGCAGATCTCACTGTGGCCATATTGGAATATATTTCCTTCTCGTCTACGAGAGAATTAATTTAAATTATTAATTTGATTATTTGAATGACGGAAAAATTGACTTTCAGATACATTTCTTATTAAAAGGTGGAAATTTGTTTGGGAACTATAAAAAGGTAAAAAGGAAATAAAAAGGTTTATAGTTATGTCCAGATACAGTTAAAAGTTCACTTAAAATATGTTCGTGATTTTAGGTCTTTATAGCCCTTCTGGGAGTAATTGTTCTCCTAGAAGTCAAAGGTAAACCACTGCAATCCTGTAAGCAGAGCTCCAAACACAGGCCCCCTGTATCTACCAGTACCCAACACCTCATCATCACATACCGATGAGGGGGTTGGAATTTTCTTTGGTAGCTACCTCTGAATTTGTGTCAAACACCTCAGAGGGCTGAGAGGGGGCTGACTTCATGGAGATATTCTTCTCCTTGTGTGCTGCAAGATCAATAAACAAAACTTTGCGGCACAAATTCAGCACAGCCCTCCTGAGCGGCCAGATAACCATCTGTTGGCTCCGGTGACATTAGTAGTACATTGCCAGCTGTTGGCACTTGCCATGTTTTCATCCAGGAAATTGGCATTCAGAGTTTATGGATTAAAACCAATGGTATTAACAAATGGTTGGAAAACATGCCTAAATGCATTTAGTTAATGTTGATAGCAAGTTTTTAACAGGTAAGTGTCCTCTCCTGTGCACAAATTACCCAAATAGCCAGTACAAAGTAAATTGGAAACCATGATTGAGATATTTTAACATAACAGTATTTCCAAAGCTAGTGTATCAGATAGCACATAATTATAAGTGCATCATAGCATACTATTGAAGAGGGTGTTATCAATACACTAGAAAGGTTAAGGTTCACCACAATGTGTCCAGTGGGACAGAACCTGGGATTTGTGTAGAAATATTGCTGGTGATATTGTAGCATTAGGGGCTGACCTCGCTTTGACACTTAATATCCTGATAGCCAGTTCATATTTTGTACCCTTCAGCTGACAGCCGAGACCTACCTTGGGAAATTCTGATAATGTAGCTCTGTCCACCAAGGTGGCCTATACTATGTACACATAAATAATAACTGAACACAAACCCTTTATGATATGGAAGATGTATATCAGAATCTGGCTGTTATTGTACAATAAATGTTTATTTATAGTGCCTGATATAGATTTTTCCACCATAAAAATGCACACTTGAGGCATGTGAATAATCCTGATCATTTGCGAACTATTAAGAAACCTGCTCATCCTTTTTTATCATGTGGTTTAATATGTTGCACCTTTGAATCAATCCAGAGGAAAAACAGATTTAAAATGGATATGCTTTAGCAATTTTATGGCGGCTTCAACATGAATGAAGGAGCCCTCTGAACTGTAATTTAAGACGCTCATTCTGGGCTACGTGATTCTGGAGGAGTTATGATTGCCAATGCAAATGAATGTTGCATTGATTTATGGCCGGGCTCTGACATTGACATCCTTTGTGTCATTTTACAACTGTAATAAACCATGATCTCTAGATGACATACCAACGTAGGCTGTATGATACAAGGAATGCAATACGCCAACAGAAATATTATGTGGATGGTGACCTAACTCAAATTAATCTAAACGAACACAAGTATACTTCTTCAATCCTCTAATCAACATTCAGGACCCAAAATATGTACAATGTATAAGTACAATGACAACTGTCAACCTAGACACACACCAGCCCTCGACAAAATCCATGGTACTCATTCAAACCAGGCCATTCAAAAAAAACACTGCAGGCCAAACTCATAGCATGTGAGAAACAGAGCTCCCCATATAATCCTCATAGAACCAAGTCAGGGTGGGTCACTCACACAGAAGACAAACCACTCCATTAGGACAAAGGGTCCCCTCATTACTCTTAGCCAGTCGATCCCTCCTCCACATTCGTCGGCTGTCAGAAAAACATTCTCCCGAGTGTGATTCGGGAGGAGTTGCCATCTCCTCTCGCTGTTTGCCTGCATTGTTGTTGGTTAATGAGGGCCTGGTTAGGAGGCTGACACAGACAGCTTCTCACTTAACAAGCCTTTGTCAAAATCTTGCTCCGGGGGGAATTTGAACAGCAAGCTGTCGGAATGAATCTGCCATGGGCATACTTCACATCTCCAGACTGGTCTGTTTACCTGTAGGGTACATGTCCAACTGTTTAAGAACTGAGCCTTGCCACTTAAAGTCAATAAATATTGTTAGAATATAGGAATGCGAGAAATATGTACAAAGTATAGGCTTAATCATCCATGGCTGGGTGATGGACAGTCAAGCTGTATGCTATAGGATTATGTTTGTCTCTTGAATGAGGCCCAATTTGAATGTGCACGTTTGCACGTTCGGGACAAAATAACACATTTCAAATGCAATTTAATTGTTAAATCTGAAACAAAATCTCCCGAAACAACTCTCTAATTACTTTGGGAGTGTTTACACACATCTCTGCTTTTCCATTTATTGGATGAGAACGGGCACTACAACAAACACTGATTAGAATACCTCGAAGAAAATCCTATCATCCTCATCAGTTTACAACTGAGCCACATCATTGTCTTCGACTCGTCAGCATATAATGCAGCAGAGGTCTGCAGTGTTGGCTTTGTTTAGAGGAACACTTTTGGGGATGCCATATATTTTTCTCCCTTCCCAGCATGGCCAACGACCTAGCGTAGTTTCCAATAAGAACACAGCAGGACAAGGAGAATGTTGGGTAAACAAGTCGAATGCCTGACATTGATGCAATGACTGTGGGCTCCCCACCCTGTCCAGCCATTAATTATCCCATTTTCAAGAAAGATGTGATGAAAGGCATCAAGCAAACAACCAGACCTCACTGGTGAGGCATCTCCTGTTTAATTAACATAAGCACACAAACAGATGCATGGAGCATGCTGAAGGAGAGTTCTGGCCTCTCTGGGCTCGTCTATTGGCTCCTTGTTCCTTTCCTCCTACCTCACTCCTCGTACCATTCATCCATCTTTCCATCTGTCTCTGTTGCACCATCAAGCCAAGCTGGGACCGTCTCATGCTGTTAACTAATGGACAGTGTGCTGGAGAAGAGTGTAGGAGGAGGGTGAAGGAAGAGGGGCGGAGGAGGAGGAAGATTGACAGTGACTGAAGTCTGTGAAGGCATGTGGGCATAATAAATACTCAGTTGTATGATTTATAGGCCCCTCGATAGGTTATGCTTTTTTTTCCAATAGGGTAGTCTTGGGGTCTTCCGTTACACCTACATACCATATGTTATGATGGGCCACAGGATAACCATCTCACAGACACATATTGTGTAGATTACCACTCAGAACACTGTTATTGCACCACAACAAGACACCAGGCTTTCACACTTGCTGCTATATTATTAAGACGGCTGCAGGGATGCATTCCTTTAGTGTCGACTGTTATTTCGCTTTACTCTCTCAACCCAGGAGAGGGAAACATGCATTTGATTGCAGCAGACATGACTGATCTGATGCTGTCACCATCTCAGCAGAAAACCATCCAATATGAGGAGAAATACAGGTGTGCACAGTGTGAGGCTCAGACAGCGCTTGAAGAAGGTGCCGGCCCGAGCAACGCTACAGTGTGCAATACCTGGAGCAAATCCAGATTCTGCCTCAATAGACTTGCAGCCCATGAAGGTACATGAAAAGGCGAACCCTCTGCAAGAGAAGAAAAAAAAAAGCACAGAATCCAGGAGACCCTAAACTCGCTGGAGGCCCACATAAAAGGCTATCCGTTAATGGAGAAGTCTGTGTCGGAGGCAAAAGGCTAAATTTGCATTTCTTAACCTAAATGTAACTCTTGTTTAGATTGGATGCAGTGGGATGAAAAATGGAGGATAAGCCTATAGATTCACTTCAGCTACTTAACCCACCCACACTCCCTCGCCAACAACCTAGTTTTTAGTCCATAATAAATGCCTCTCTGAAACAAATGTATACATTGTGAAGAGTAAACCAGACGTAAAAGACATACATCGAATACATTTAAATACCAGAAAAGCCTCAGAAAGGGGCAACAGTGAGGTAGAGGGACAGACGAGTAAGCAGATTGGAAAAAGATTTTCTGTAGTAAAAAAGGCAACAAAAATAAAACTGTATAATGCTGCACTTTATTCTACAGATTCTCCAAAAATCAGCAGTTTCAATCTTAAGTTATAGTCCTTCTCTACAATATAAATTAGTTGGAAGGAACTTCGTCAAGGATAACACCCCCCCCCCCCCCCCCCCCAAAAAAAAAAGACTTTTGCGTCAGAGACAAAAATGACAAAATTCTCACTCTCGGGGCTATCTGAAAACATTTCAGATTTGCTGAGGTGAACATTCTGTGTTGATGGGCTATTCTGATCTACAGCTACAGTTCCTCACCAGTCAACGGCCGCAGAACCGCCTAACATAATGCCAGCCATTCAATGAATTATGATCTATAAAGCTATATAGCCCGATAAAGTCCTGTGATTTGTGATTCCAATTACCTACCCATATGCAATGGCTGTGTTCAGTACCACCAACATTGAGAGTCAGCTGCTGTCAACATCTGTCCTCAAAGTATCACCTTCCACATACTTTGACATCGCAGAAACAAAATCCCAGGACAAATCCCTTCCGTTTCATGCTTGTCCTTAGGGGATCCCTAATTAGGACTATTAATCACGAAAACCTTTATCCAAAGCCACCAAACTCCAAGTTTCAGTAGACTCCCAAGTTTAAGGCTCTTCAGATGTCCCGAAATGATTAGATGGAGTAAAGAACACTGCCAAAGTGTTAGATTAGGTAGTATCGTGTAGGTCCAGCACAAGTGAGCAACCTATAGGGTGATTGTAGCCGGATATTTATAACTTGAAAAAGGAAATTCACTGGGAGATGAACATTATAACATGAAAATGTCTGTCATGTGCTTCTTTTGAGATTATCTTTGTGACCAACTTCTACTTCGCCTCCTTGGTTAATACTTAACAATTAAAGTAATAATAGCAAACTTGGTTAACCGTGCTCTAAAAAACATTGGATAAGGTTTATTAAATGGATCTAGGTCTCCCTGCTATTCAAACATGAAAGAAGTAGATCAAAAAGTGAACAAACTGCATGTTGACATATATGCGGTTCATATGGGTGATACAAAAAAAAAAATTGTCATAGCCTTGTTATTTCCTAATTCAATAACCCAGATGATGAGGTATGAATTTGAATTTTTCCACTTAAAAATAAGTAATTACACTGATGATTTCTCAGTTCCCCATAAATGCCAACTCTCTCATTGCACAAGCGGACCTCTTAAATAGTACCAGAACAAATATTGGTCAGTCAAAGGCCATGCAGTTTTCCAATAGCAACCAAGCTCAATGGAGTAAACAGGGGCCCTTTTGAGCCAATACACTGAGCCCTTCAGAGCAATTCTAAATGACATGACAGATAGGACTTATTCTGAGTTATGAAAGGTTCTGCAGAGTAGAAATCTATGACAGGGATTGGATTTATGGCACATGAAAGAAACTGAACCAAGTAAGATTTACCAGAAAGAATCTGTAAATGAAAAAAACTTAATCGAGGTTTAATCACTGGTGCTTTAACTCCAAATCCTTTAGGATGTTTAGAGATCACAATACAAACTATAGGCCAACACAGGCTTTGAAGATCTCAAAGGGTCTCTTTACGCATCCATACAAGTTTTCTTGATCTGTGAGCTGTACCATTTTCCTGAACGTTAGGCCCGTATAAATCTGGCCTCTCAGTCTCTATTACCTGTGATGGTTGCTTCCTAGACAAGCAATCTCGATGCACAAGACTATTCCCTGGACAAAACCATTGAACCAAAACTTTTGCTTCCGATAGTCCTTCCATGAGGAAAGCTCTTAAAATGAAGAAAACCAAAAAAACCTTTAAGACCCCACTAAGCCATTACATTTTCTCATGACAACAGCAAAAATGTAAAGTACATTTTGGATTGCAATAAGAACATAATAACTTTACTGAAAACCAAGGCAAACTTATTCGTTTCAGCCATTTGGCTGTAAAATACACAAAAAAAATCAAAGAAAGGTAAAACATTACATGTATGTTTTATATTTCCACAAGATGTTTTCATTTTAAACCAGGGTAGCATTTGATCACTGGAAGATCCACATCTTCTTGGCGAGTGTGTCACAGTCCCATTATCTTATAAGCATTTTAAGTGAGTCAGTGCACCACACCAACATGTACGTGTGTACGTGTACGCGTGTGTCAACATTATAATGTGTGACACAATTTTATCATCGCAAGTAGAATTTTTCCCTTCAACCGTCTTTGGCCAAGCTTGTCCAATTACCTGCCATGGTTGTACTACTGAGGTCAATATCTTTAATTGGGAAGTGAAAATGGAAGTGGAAAGAAGTTTCTTAATAGGAAAATGCTGTTTCTCATCCTGTTTTCACCAGCTCAAACCCACCTGGCAGGCTTGCCAGGTGGGTTTACATACATTACATAAAATGATCCACAGCTTTGATCACGATACATTCCAGTGCTAGAGCAAGCAAAGAATAAGTCATGCCATCCCCTTCAACACACATGCAACTCCAGTGCTGACAGCTGGAGAGCATTGAGAAGAAATAGTGTCAGTTGGTTGGAATCTAGAGTTGGTCCTGAGATTCTTTAAGGCAGTTAGGCTCTGTGCTGCTTTTAACCAGATTTCTCTACCATTGTATCATCTTGTTATAATAAAGAGGTATCAACAATATATTTAGGAGCATGCCAAATCTAAGAATCCTTTTAATAAAATATGAACATCGCTCTATAAATATATTATTATTTACTCCGCTATAAATCAAACCAGGATCCACAAATTTCTAATGACCCCAATACATGAAACCAAATTACGACCATGAAAAAATAAATCATGGGATAAGTAAATGTTTAAAGCTGGCTCAGAAAACACCATATACATACAAGCGTTAAGGCAGATAAAGAGTATAAAGCAGGTTACCTCCAGAGGAAAAAAGCATTACGAGCAAAGCCAAGCATTTTGCAATTTATCTTCCAAGTGATTTATAATGCATTTACCATTGGGAATCTATTATAGATGGTAGTTGGTATGTGTTGAAATGGTAGGGGAAACCAGCGCTGCCAGTACTGTCCAATATTATGATTCTTAAAATGATTGTTCTTGTTCTGTATTTAGATCATGTTTAAGTGGATTCTGAACAGCTCAGTGCTCATCATCTTTCAGAATCATTTTGGGCAACAGAAGCTGGTGTTATCATGAGCATTAATCAGATGTGGAGCACTTTCAAATCTGGACTTTTCATGGTCTGAAAAATGGGAGCATAAACATGAGGGACTCATTGCCACAGAGTGGCAAAGCTTGGCAGTTGACGCACAGAAACAGTTTAAACCACAGGGTATTGCAGTTATACTGCATTCGTCAAATGTTATTCTTTTGAGTCTATTTTCTAGACAGGAGTGGAAATTCAATGAGAAAATGATTGTTTTTCCAACAGATGTTACCATCTTGCATCTTGCATCAAAAAAAAAAGGGTTCTCAAAGCCTCTGAAACAATCAGAGGTGTTCGTGTGGTGCCAATATAGCAACACATTGTACCTTAGAGAAGGTTGAGAGCACCTATGGTTGTGTCAAAAATCAATTTCTCTAAATCCAAATACTCCCTCTAATCCTTGACATCCATGCTGTTAAAAATAGCCATGGTCTTAAACCGCAATAAGGCAAACCGCACAGCTTCAATAGAAATGAGACTTAGACTGTTTTTTATGGAAAACTCTGCTGCTTGCCTCTACATTACCCGCTCTAATGAACGATGCTTAGCAAATACACTTCAGTTCACCTCCGTCTTGAAGCAGTTTGTACTCAACTCATCCTTTTGATAACTAACTTTTACACTACTGTAAGCGGCATCTATTTTCCCCAAAGGCATTGCTACATGAGCACTAAATGTTGAATTGTTAATAAGAACTCAGCGATGCTACGTCCAATTACAAAGACATTTCCCAAAGCTGCCAAATGCAATGTTCCACAATGTTGAACTCTGCGTAAGGGCTTGCATTATTTTACTCTGCAGTTCTTTCACTTCATAGCCAAAGTGAACAAAAATTGTCCACCTCCACCTCAAGGGATTTCTTCCCATTTACATCGGACAATCACTCTCCTCTGGATCCTCTCTCCTGTTTCCCCACCAGAGATTATCTACAGATGTCTGCCCCTGTTGATCAGGGCCATGCAACGGAGCGTGGGGCAAAACGCCTGTCAAAAGGAGTCTGATAGACGTTTCTCACCCCAGCACAGCAAAACTCACTTCTATTCAGCACTCAATATCATCATTCATATAATGTATCAGACAAATGACAACAAAACAAAAACACCTCACACTATCATTTACCATAATTTAACATAAGCCGGAATTATAATTATATGTTTCTATTCAATCTGATCTATAAATAGAATGAATGGCAAATGGATTTAACCCCTGGCTGATTTCAATCACATAAGTGAGACACACAATGCATCTCAACAGCTTTATGACTTATTCTTTCAACATGCATTTACATGTTTTTGTCATGACTTCATCCATCTAGAGACACTTTTCACTTTAGATGAATAGTTCAACTTGTGTTAATTTCCGTTTTACTTCAGTTAACATGCTGTAATTTCAACCTTAATCCTCATCCACTGAGAGCAAGACGATCGCAAAGACCGATCGTGACCATCATCCCATGCGAAGGAAAACAGCAACTAGGGTAACCTAGCCAGCCAGAAAGATACGAGGCGATATGAGTAATTGCTATGTACACAAAGGAGGAAGCTATAATCAGTACAAATTGTCAGTAAAGCAAAGCATAGAACATAGCATTAGAACGTTGTCTGGGACTCGGATACTCAATAAACCAGAGCTTGTGAATAAGGTTAATTTAAATGGAGCTTTATATGGACCGCAGCGATAAGGGAGACGGTGTCCAGACGAAGATCTCAGGAGATGTGCTCCGCAAAGCCATACGCACTGGAACGGACACGGTATAAAACGCAGCCCGCACATGATCTCAAACATCTGCATCAGTGGCTGGTCTGAAACACTGTCTTTCGCCAAGGTTGATTCTGTTGGTTCAACAATATACTAACTGTATTTCAACGATGGTGTGAATCTCAACACAGTGGGTCGAAATCAATTTCGACTTTAAAAAAAACAACTTAAACCCGACAACTGCGGCGGTAGACTTATGCAAGTGTCTGTGAGAATAACGTTCGAGATGTACATCACCTCGAAAAAGAAAATAAATGCTGATACAAGGGCTAAATAACCGACTTCCACTGTGCCACTGGACGGATCCACAGCCGGCATACGCCCGACACAACCGAGCACTGGGGACGACCGACGAGGAGGACCAACACATCACCGGTGACACCGAACGACCGTTATTTAAAAAAACACGAAAAACCAACGGCTGGTCTTGCGCGAGCGCAGCCCGCACGGCACGAGACGTGTGAACCAAAACCCCCGCGAGCAGCCGCACACAACACATCCACTGTGGCGTCGGTCCTTCCCGCTCCACGGAGAGAGAGAGAGAGAGAGAGTGAGAGAGAGAGCGAGAGAGAGAGAGCGACAAGACCGGTCGCACACGCGTGAAAGTGGTGGATAACTTGAAATCTCTACCTGTGTACTGCAAGAGAAACATTGTCCTCAGGAGGTGGATAGAAAAAAAAAAACCACGGGCCGTCCGCTACCGTAGAACGAATTGCACTAAGTAATTTCCTTGAATGGAGAAGAAGGGGAGGCTCGTCTTGGGGCGGTGTGCTCTCTGCCGCTCCGCTCCGCTCGGCTCGGCAGACAGGGCTGCAATGAGCCCCGGCGCTGGAGGTGGGACCTTTTAGCTGCTGTTGGCTGTTGGAGAACTCGCGTTCACGTCGTCGTGTGCTCGGGTGGTGGTGGTGGTGGTGGTGGTGCACACGGGCTCGCCACCACTGAACGGGATGGATAGTCCTCCTGTCTCCGGTTCGACGTGAGGGTTGGGGTGATTTGCCTGAACGGGTGTCAGTTGCCGTTACAGTCAGTAGCCTACTGGTAAAGTCCCTATCTATCTTGTTGGTTCGTTTTAAGTACTGGAGAGGGATGGGTTTGTCGATGAAGTGGGCTGTGGCGGTACAGTCCGCGCAGGTAACGGCTCTGTGAATAGCTGTCCGTGCTTATTTGGTTTAATATTATAAAAGATTAAGTGATAAGTGTAATTTGGAAAAAGATAACAATGAAAACAATGCAGGAGTGGCCGTTAGTAGCCTGTAAAACAAACCCTGTTGAACTGCATGGAAACGGACCGCTGATGTGTACTATCACTATGCGCATGTGCCTGTAGGGATGTTGCGATTGTATTTGGATATCGGCCAAGTAATTGCTTTCTGGAAGCATGGTGGTATCGGTGATATCTGGAAGCCTTCTTTGAAATAAACGAGCTCCAATACTATGGGTTACGATCGGCTGGTGTACAAGAGCTACAGAAAGCAGAATGTAGACGCAGTGGTATCAGATAGGCTTAGAGATTATGAATAAGCGACCAATGCCATTGAAATAGAACATTTGTATTTGTTTAAGACACAATGAGAGATATTTCCAGCAGTTACAGACCAGAAGTTATCTTCTCAAGGTTACACCATGATACAATCAAAAAACAAATTGCAAAATTAATGAGAATGCTACCCTCGATGGCTCTATGAAGAAAATCATGTGGTAACAATATTAATCTCCAAAAACATTGGGACTGTGAAGTTTAGGGAAAACTTAGTCGTGCAGTATTCTTCTCTTTATTTTTTTTGCCCTATGACATCTCTGATTCCACTGCAATCCAAAAACGATGTTGAAGGTAAATACAACTATTTGCCAAAGGCCAAAGCACTATTTCCAGTCGACAATCTGAACAAAAGAACAAAAGGTCTACAGAGATAGAATTTCCAAAAGGTGCAGTCAGGAGTCAAAGAGGTTTCTAACTATTTTGTTGGCATTCATGCGTTTGTTGCCTATTTCACTTCAACAACAACCAATTATAATGTTAAGGATAGTTATAAATAATTAATAATGAACAAGGCAAAGGCACCATCCTCTCACGCCATCAAATCTAAAGGTGAGGCTACTCTATAAATCTTAGGATTTCTCTATGTGCATATGAAACACACTAAGAAAAAACTAGGACTTTGTAAGTCGTTGGTAAGACATGAATGTGCAGATGCAGGAAAATGACCCAGAAGGACACACTGTT
Source organism: Trisopterus minutus (assembly GCA_027122715.1). Taxonomy (NCBI): domain Eukaryota; kingdom Metazoa; phylum Chordata; class Actinopteri; order Gadiformes; family Gadidae; genus Trisopterus; species Trisopterus minutus. The sequence continues at coordinate 11,138,625 of JAOPUD010000002.1, forward strand.
TCATAATCACCATGTGGAAAGATGAAAATGCAGGTGAGCTCGTAAAAGCCTCAATAGTTTGGCCTGGGCTTTGAGTGTAATGAAACAATTAGTTGGCTTTTTCACAGTCCATGTTTTTTTTTTTACCAGAGAGGGTTTTTTCATAAATAAACTAAATGCTTTCCAGGCTGAATTCAATTACACTGCGCCACTGAAACTAATAAGTAACAGCCAGTGCATGCTCTCATTCAATTTGCTGTCCCTGAGGAACAATATTTGTATATCTCTTGATATGTGATTTTTTTTAAATAATGATTTTACTTCCATTGTCTGTGTTTTGTAGCAACACTTTCAAATCAAACACTAATTTGACTTTATGCCAGATGAACAACAGATGAAAGCATCCTTCATTTGCTTTTATGGCGGGAATGGGGGCCAGTGTATTAGTGACATAACTGCCAGAGTTGAAAGTAAGGTTGGATAAAATAAAAGTAATTCTCGCTGGAATATTCTTTTTAACATTTATTTTAAATTGTGGCTTGAAAAAAACATGTAATATAAGAAATATGCTGTACCAAAACCTTCAATCATCTAGTCATGAAAATCTGCCTAACTCGATGACAGCTAACTAGTTTGGGTTCGACATATTGCAGCAAAAATCTACAGTTGACCCTCTATATAGACACTCTCTAGATCCACTGCAGTCACCAATGAGGTCAGTTAACAAGGGTTAGATTGTTATTATTGAAATTCAATTACTGCATATTAAATGCAATCTGGACCTCATGGACACGTTAACATCATAGAGTAATGTGTATGTACTATCTAACCAAGTCTAAAATGATCATGCATTCCTCATCCTTTCCAACACACCCTGAAGTTGACTCCGCCATTAAGCGTGCACACACCCTTTTACTCACATTTTTACGATACGTTTGAGATTAAATATTTTACCAAATACAGATGTGTGTGACTGACAGTAAGAAGCTTGAGAATGGAAGGATCAAAGCTGGTGCAGCATTTTTATTGTACTATATAGTTTAAACCTGCCCCATCTAGCTTTTCACTGCAGCCATCCCTTTTTATGGGAATATTTGAAATCACAAGTGTTTAAAGAATAAACCCTTCCACCCATGGCTTAATAAAACCAGGTTTTTCTTCTCTCCAAACCAATTTGGCTGCGGAAAAGAAGATACCTGGGCCCCGCTTGATGCAAGCTTGGTTGCACAGGGTATTGCCTCAAGAATTGATAGGTTTTACTACCATTATATATCTTTTCTCATTATTTTGAAAAGTGATTGCAGCAGTTAAACCTGCACATGCTGTGCAAGTTTTAAGTAGTGGAAACCTCTAGAAATGTAAAACCTACATACTTTAACCTGAGTATTCCCATCTTAAAGACATACTGCAGGGTATTATACCAATCTAGCCTTTCAATAAAACAAGCAGTTTATTGCTTGGCTTTGAAGAGGGCTGATATTTAAAAGGTTCTTTCTCAGGGGAAAACCTGACAGTTTAAAGGGCTACGGGGGTGTTTAGTATTGTGCATGTTGAGATCAGTCAGCATTGAAAATGTCACAGCTGAAGACTTATGGTATTCCAATAACTGCTGCCCTCTTATGATGAGAAGCACATCCTAGCAGATGATAAAGTGTGTGTCACTGCGGCAGCGCTTTTAGTTGCTCTCTGGTTATCTCCTGACCTCTATCTCACTTAAATCTGTATGTTGCAATTACCCACCCGTTATATGGTCATTTTATTGTGCTTCCCACCTTACTTGATTGTCTCTTCTCCTTGACTTATGGTTAGCAGGCGATCATCTGGATGGTGAAGGTTGGATGGTTCCCTAGCCAGAGTCACGCCTCATTGACTGTGCTATGTCCCAGTACACAACCTGGTTTGTTGCTTGTTGGAACAATTTAGTGATGGAGGCATAGGGGCAGGGTGAGAGATTATAATGAGTGGGCAAGGTATTGTAAACCCTGTTCCGGCAGAAGAGAGGTAACACGGCAATGCGTTTTATTAGGATACAATAAATAGATGGCAAATTCATCTCTGGAGAAAGTCCCCCAAGCTGAAATATTATTGATGGTAATTAGGTTTGCATGGTGGAAAAACATTAACCGCCTAGCTGGGGTTGAAACCTGGATAAAAGCATGGCCACATCTTCTTAATCTCTACACAGAAAAGTCCAAGTTTTGAAGCAATGTTCAGACATAACACTATCAATGAGCCCACTCAAGAGGAAAAAAGCTGTCTCAAAGTGGCCACATTCTCGCTCAGATGCCTAAGGTATTCTGTTACAGACAAGCGCTCCATGTGGCCAACCATGAACCTTAACGTATGTTGACAGCTGATATGCACAGCTAGGCGGTCATAATCCCTGGCACCAAGTGTGCAATCAATCTAGATGAACATCCAACAGGCTGGTCTCTCTTCAACACCTGATAAAGCTCTTGCTTGCCATACCTGTCATGTTTCTAAGCCTCGTAGTTAGACATGCAGTTTTCTTTCTTTATGGTTTTGTGTGTATTGAATTACAACTGTAACGTAGCATTTATTCATTGTTTTAATTTCCGGTGGTGAGACTCTCTTATAGCAACATTTAGTCAAGGAGGAAAATAGATTGTTCCTTTGTGTGTCTTAATCTGCACTAGGGATGGAGACTTACCACTGAGGTGGTAAACATTTGCAGGTGTATTTTTGTATCAAGTCATTCAATTCATTTGGGTGCTAGTATATCCGTAGAACAGGGTTAATACAGTATTTCCAGTTAATCCTATACACCAAATAAACACTGCAATATCTGCACACTGATACATAATCACGCTCACAGCTTATACTCAAAAGGCAAATTATTTACTTACTTTTACATTCATATTTGTATTCATCTCGCTTCGTATTTCTCATATGCAAAAAATACATTTTGTGTCCCTGTTCCGTGCTGCTGTCTGTATATTCTACATTAAAGTATTCATAATGCCTTAATCTAGAGTTTCTAAAACACCCCCTAGACATGCAGACAGCCAATTATTTCCAGATTTACCATATTAAAACCTGTATCCTCCCCCTGCATGATCATTTTGCAGTCAATACGCATCAAACCACGTCATTGTGCATTACATTCATACTCCCACCATTCCTATGCTAGTCACATCTCCGGTGGCAACCACATAGGCATTCCAAATCCTGCCCAGCACCCTTTTTCCCTGGCCTTTCAATTCACAAACTCTCCAATTGAGAGGGTGGGGCGAAAAGCCCTGATCTTAAACACTTGGCTAGAAATAAGTAGGTGGAGGAGATTATGGGAATTAAAGGAGCGTAATGCATGGTGAAAGACTGAAATACATTCAGCCTTGAAATCCTAGTATGCTTTGGTCCCTGATATTTTTCTGGATGGAGAAGGCAAAGACTTCTGGGTAATAGAATAGCCAGGGTCCATGTGCAGAGTATTGGGTGAGGAGAGTGGAAAGAGCAGAATAGAATGAGGAAACAGAGAGGAAGAAAAAAACGCTGCGAAGGAAGCGGGTTGAGCTATCAGATGGAGGATTCATTATCACCTGACCAAGCTGCACACAGCACTGCGTGAGTGTAATAGAAAAGGACACGCTCATCGGCCCAAGCCCAGCTAGAAATGAGCCTCCTTCACCCCTCCTGTCTACCCTCTCTCATTTGCACTCTGTCAGTCCCCTCCACTGTTCAAATTCTATTCAGATTGATATCCCTCATCTCCTTCTTTCATATAGGGGGCCTACTCCCCCCCCGTCCTGGTGCATCTCTGTGGTCCACAAAATCCTGTGAGCAGTGGTGCCAACTTCAGGTCAACACTATAATACTTCTCCAAAGTCCTGCTTTCAGAATTTGAGGTTCAGAACAGTAGTTCATGAATTATTTACGTATTATTTATCTGTCATTTATTTGATTTATTCCAAATTGTGGCTGTGATGATGTACGATTTAACCGTTCCATCAATTGACTGCGTTGAATGCGTTTTACAAGTGCGTTACGAGTGGCGGGGCGTTCACATATTTTTCATTAACATGCCCGAATTAATGGGAGTAGGCCTAGCTTAATTACATTTCAGTCACTAATTTAGAAATGTAGAAATCATGGAAGTACCTCGCCAGGCTCTCATAGTTCGCAAGAACTGACTGCACACTGCTCACACGCAACGTCCAGCCAGTGGGGCAAAGTGGGCGCAAATTGTTCCTACCTGCAGGCTTACGGAAAGAGTCAAACCATGCCAGTATTTTTGGTTACTCTCCGATTGTGTCGATCAGCTCTCTGACTGTCTTCATCGTATCTCGGCATATACATTTTGAAACATCCGCTTGAAAGGCAAGGTTCATGTTGTGGGCATTACAATGCACGTACATCGACTCTTCTTGTATGTCCTTGATGAACGCTTGTAAGCCCAATCTGCTCCCAGACATATTCGACCTGCCAATCATTTGGCACTGTCAGGCATGTTGCCAGTGATGCTTTAGAATGATTGGTGGGGGAGATTGAGGTGGAGGGAGGTGGCGGGGTGCTATCGCAGCGCAACACAGCGTTCTATGGCTCAGAGCGAGCGTTCTATCGCGCTTGCTTTATTTAACGGACAGACAACGAAAACGTGCCGGTTCACTTTGTTTAAATATTGAGGGGTTTTTGCACCCCCAACCTTATCTTTAGAGGTGCAAGAAACCATGTGCCCCCCCAGAGATGGCACCAGTGCCTGTGAGGATACTAAACATTTATTAATAACTATTGATAACATTATCATTTGTTGTTTGTTCAACTCAAACAATGCTGTCAGCCACCTAGGTGAATAACCTAGGCTTTGAACGAAGGCTGTGTTGATGAAGATTATGTGTGCAATGTAGGCCACATACAGGACACAGAATGGCAGACTTCTCTTTTTCTGTCTTTTTCCTCTGCTTAAAGGTGCAGTGTGAAGGATTGTGTGGCCTCTAGTGGGGCGGTTGAAGCCAACTGAATACCCCCCCCACACCCCCTTCCTTTTCTAACGACACTGGAGAAGCTACGGTGGCCTGTAAGGTGATAGATGGTACAACCACATTGAGTAGCCAAGATTCAAATGATGAGGTCCTTTGATAGATATTTAATTAGTTTGAGCTATTTAGTCTGTAAAACTTAAGTCGGATTGAGATTGATTAAAATAGATCATATGTCCACTAGAGCCGTTTGTCAAGTCTATATTTCTGCCAGGTCTGTTCCTCTAGATGTCACTAAATTCTACACAATACTCCTTTAAAATAACAGCCTCTCTAAAGATATTTCTTTGAGAACTGCGGCCAATCATAACGAAATACATTCAAAGAGAGATGGTTTCCTTTTAATCAAAAGCACAACTGGGATGCTTTTGGGACACACATGCTGTACTTCTGCTCTGGTCTGCAGGCTGAGCGCTGTGTGAATCACACCTGAGCTGGATAAGCTTAACACCAGCTTAAACCATGGGCTGTTTCAGAAATACAGAAATATATAAATACACAAACAAATGCAACCTTGTAGGGTAAATCTGAAAGAAATCTGAGGACAAAACAATATAATCGAAAAGTAAATAATTTACAGATTTGAAAAGAGGACAAAGAACAGTGCCATCCAATATGAAGTAAATGTTTACACAATTGTGCGAAACGAGGCCCACACAATCAAATATCGACACACGTGCCTCCTACCTGAAGCTCGGCATGATCTGAATTCTTTGTACATCCCTGAGATGTGCGGTCAGTCTTCGGTCTCGCCGCGATTCTGTTTTGGAAAAACAACAGCATAGGAAATAATGGTGAGACGAGACTTTGTTGTGATGCTTCTGAAAGAAAACCAAAACACCAACACGCACGCATGCCAACCCCCAAATTATCTATTCTGTAGTCTGTTCAAGGACTCCTGGTGGGAAAGGAAAAAGGTGCCATGGTGAAAAGGGTCTTGGCTTTGAATAGAAAGTGAGAGGGGGGCCGGCGGGAGAGAATGTGACTCATCCACGTCTCTTGAACGGCACACAACTTCCCTGCTTTGTGGAGCAGCAGCTAATCCCAAGCCAAGGAGAGTTCTGAGGCATTGGAGGGTCCCATTCACTTGCATTATTAACAATCAAACTGGAGCAAATGCTAACAGCAAATACAGGGAGCTGCCTAGGAGACTTGCAGAGAAATGTGCAATGCATTATATCTGCGCAAGAGGGGCCTGAGGCCGTCCTAATGACCAAGCTAATTGGCTTGCCTCCGCTATTATGATAATAATATGATTATGTCACGCCATGCCAATACACTGTCAAGACTGCAGTGACTCCATAACATCCTTCCAATATCATGCATACCATTACTGCATTCCCAGGGGACAAGACAAAAACAAGAGATTCATTCATCACCTGTGGAATTTGATAAGCAGGTACATCTGGTTCATTAAGTGATTAGTTTAAATTGTAAATTCACTGTATTTAAATAACACTTTTCGAACCAGTGGCCATTCAAAGGGCTTTACAATATTGCCTAACATTCACACACACATTCACACGCCATCTGTGTCAACTGTGCAAGGTTGACAGTCAGCTCATCGGGAGCCATTAGGGTTAGGAGTCTTGCTCAGGGAGATCTCAACACTCACCTGGGAGGAGCCGGGGATCGAACCAGCAACCTACTGGTTACCAGTCAACCCGCTCTCCTCAGCCAATCTAAAACCAATTGTACAGTACATGTAAAGGGAAATTATTTGATTATACTTCTGCGTGAGATGCATTTGTATATACACATTTTTAACAGTTAAAGACCTTGCGATTTACATTAGATAAGTTTCTGGATTTCCCTAAACACCTTCCTTTTCATTTAGCCTTTTTCTCTCGGAAAATATAATCATAATTTATGTCACTAACGGGCAATAGTGTGGCCTTCAAGAGAATTGCCATGGTTCATTTTACTGGTATCTGACAAATCTGACCATGTACGTGGTCATCAAATGACTCACCATCATAAACACAAAAACACATACCTATGTATTTTTCTTGCATGGATCAGTATTACCGCTACCACACTGCTTAAAGTATTTAGCAGTCTGATGAAGCCTCCAATGATCTTCCTCAGCCAATAACTCCCCCAGAGCCAAACCTATAGTTCAGCTCCAGCACAGTCACACAAAAAATTGTTCATTACTTCCATACCCGTCAAAGTGAATAATGACCTGCAGGCCGGAAACAACTGCAGTGTTGTCCTCACTCCCATCTCTAAGCAACTTTCCTCTGTATTGACTTTTCCCCATCAGTATGAAGGATAAACTGGCCAACAGCACCAACTAAGGTAGTCACACTACAGTCTCCACCAGCATAGTTATTGCTTATAACATTGTGCCACTGATTAAAAACAACACATTGAGTAAAAAGCCATTCTAATGGAGATAGGAATAGCTTTAGATAAAGCCCTTGCCCTTAAACGTGATTTTGCTGCCCGTTTTATCCTACCTCCAAGTCTGGACAATGAAACAAAAAAAACATCCATTTGGATGGTTCCGGGGGAACTGATATGGACTGTGTGACAAACGAAGTGGGCACACGTCCTAAAAAAACAACAAGATTAAATAAACATCCTCTCCAGGAATTGCACCTCTTTCGCCTTCACTCAACAGACCAGGGTTCGGCTTTACCCACATAACAGCTTGTAAGGACATCTTCGCCAAAATCCAAAGGAATGCACCGAATAATTAAAGAGGCCACTGAGTTAATCTTCAACAAAGTGTGACTTATTAATCAAGTACATTCCTGGGTTTCATATCGGGTAGGGCACACCAGATTAGGGCTATTTTTCTTCCCTAATGCTGCTCATAAGTGCGGCGCTCACAGATGAATTATGTCTTGACCTTGTTACTGTGCACTAAATTAGCACAGCATAACCATGGAGGCCGGCTCTATGTAGGTCTGCAGAAAGGTCTGAAAATATTGTGCTGGGATTAAATGCCTCCGATGCAGCAGTGAATGTGCCAAAAAATAAGGTCAGGTTGGCCAAATGGTGCTAAAAGTGACGCATTTAAGAGTATGCATGTTATTATAAATCGAAACTAGGAGGACCATACAACAGTGGGGGCTCAACACACAAAGACAGCTCAAATATTCACAGTGAGAAAGGAACACAGAAATCCCATTTTCCACACACTTGGTAGTAACAAATTGCAATCCCAGAATACAAATAAGGCTGACATTATGATTCAAATACATGCATTCAATAGCCTCTTAAAGGCAGACGTGCAAACAGAAGTTTCCCTGATTGAAACCATGGACACCAGGTAAGATTAGCTCCTGCAAAAGGTAGTCAATTTAGAGGTTTAAGCATTTGAATGGCCACCCAAAGCCCTTTACAATTATTGCCTTACATTCAGCCAGCAATGGCGATAGTAAAAGGAAGGCTTTGCAAGGAGTTTGTGGGTATATAACCTAAACTGTACATAGTTGAACACATTCTCAACTTATAATGTACACAAAATAAACACATGGCAATTTTATCTGTGCATCATTAACTAAATGAATGTGTATTATATATCACCAATTAGTGATTCTTTTTAGTGATTTTTCAGATTGAACCAGTAAATACTTTGATTTAAGGGTTGAATATGATTAAAACAAATGATTTACAAGCTAAACATGTTCTCTGTGCCCCTCCTCCTGCATCGTAGCCAAGTCCCCTAAGATGGACAACATGCATGAACTAAAACACCTCAGGGAATTGCTCATCTTGATTCATTCCAAATGACACTGGGCACGCCCGGAGCCGACTGCGATCTGAGATTGGCCCGCAGTGAGGGAGATTATCAGAGTTAACTGGCCTGCAATGTGATAGAGAAGAGGGATACCAAACAGGCGGATGTGGACCCTCATTCATCTTTTGGCCCAGCAGCTGGGGAGAGGCTGCCTGGGTGAGGCAGAGACCGGCAGAGACTGCATTTGTTCGCTTGCATTGAATTCATCACAGTGACTTTACTGGAACTGATCCATACTTCACAAGCATCTCTCGCGTCCCTTTTCCTCTTCTTGTAGCTGTGACTTTGCCAGAATGCTTATCTCTATGATGCAGTACCTCATCTCCTGCAGAGGCGACAGAGAAAAAAAATGCTTTGGGGTCCTGGGAATTTCGAGGAAATGCGTAGGAAGATGTACGTGTTTGAGAAAGATGACATAAGTAAAACTCAATGTTGTATAGCCATGTGCTTTGAGAATAAAGTATGTAAACATGTATAACTGCTATCGTAAGGTCAATGAAGACCTACCAACATGTATTACTATTACCGGTATTAAAAAATGCTGAATTCAACTAAAATTTAAATGGTAAATTTTATGGTAAATTAGTACTTTTTTAGTACTACTTTTTTATTATTTGAAGATGCACTTCTCAGCCAATTGTCTCTTCTCTAAATTATTAAGCTTAATTATTATTATTATTTTTAATTAAATTGAAAAGGCTAACACCACTGTTTTTATGAGAGACAGTGGATCAAACAAAGGACAGGGCTGCGACTGGCGTGTTGGACCCCTGGACTTGGTGCTAACACCACTCGCCCTGGTAATAAGCAGCATGGACCACAGCTTGACATCCTCTAACCCTCCTCTAGCACCTCTGTAAAATTGTACTCAAGGCAACACTGTCAAACCGTAAAAGTGAATGAGGAAAACTCCACCAATATGTAATGTCAACATCACTGAACTTCAATTCTGCGAATCAATAAAACAGATGTTAACCAGCATGCATGTTGAGTGAATGTCTAGTGGGGCATTTTAATGTCCTCTGATTAGTGGATCAGTGCTTGTTAACGGACATGCTTGAGATTGTATGTATGCCTTCATTGGTGGTGAGGCCAATGGCAACGCCATGGTAACGGCTGCTACAGAGAAACATAATACTGGCTTATGAATACGGCATTGTAAAATGATTATCATTCTCGTTGGATATGTTTTAATATAATAAATAAAAGCTGAGATTTTCGATTGTACATCCCCAAATAGGAAATAAATGATGCTGTTTACTGGCCATGTCGACTTATTATATTATTTTATCTGAGGTCTAATTTGACCAAGCCTTTGTTGTAGTTGGGAATTCATGTGGGCGGCCGTACAAGTCTGCATCAATTGCCATACTGATACCTTGATATATACGATCAACTATTGGCAAAAACTTAGTCTGTTTTTTCTTACAAGATGCTTTTACAAGTCGCTTGGCAATAGAAAATGTAATTGTCTACAGATGTGTCCACAGATACAAGTTAAAACTTGGATTCCAACTCTGGATAGAATCGATATTTCCGCATATCAAGTATTGTTGTATTTAATACAGTTTGTTCTTTATTCATCCCTTCGTAATAAAAGGTCAATAAAATAATTCAACATGGTTTATGCAGTGAGCTGCCAGTGCAATCTTTTTTGTAAGTACAAGGACAATTTGTTCATACAAACAGAGATGGTGATGTAACCATTGTGGTGGAGCAAATGGCTACAAGGGTACAGCTTGGAATGGACATGTTTGAGAATGGGTGAATAATTTTCTTTCTATGAATTGCATTATACCAAATGTCAATTAACATTGAAACTAACCACAAGATCCTATGGATAGGCAAATAGTTAGCATCAGTGTATTGGTGTGTTGTGAGGTAGAAGCTTTCACTCGTAAATATTCTTCTGTTACTGCAGCAAAAATACAATAACATACAAATGTTTTGATGCAACAAGCTCTTTGGGAAATTATATTGTAAAATGACTTTGGAGGGGTCGCATCTCTTGACCAGAGGTATCACTTTGGGCATGCATCACAGGTAGCTTATTATAGCTTACTATGGAGTTTGTTTGGATATAACTCAACAAAAATGAAGAGGCACAAAACTGAATCAACAAAGGGGGCCAAAGTAGGAAGACAGATTAGACATGTGCATCTGTAAAACAGACTCCAGCCCATCAGAATTTACACAAGGTTCAATAAAAAAAAAAAGATTTCTGGGGTGATATAAAAACATAATTTCATCTTTCACCTCGACATGAAAACACAAGGATTTCCACACAATGGCATTATACTAGGGCACATTGGAAGTGGGGCTCTAGTTATTATAAGTCTTGGTTTTGATAAAGCAGTATTCACACACATATACTGTATATCTAACAATTAACAAGTCATCTTCAACAGGATGTAGCCTCACTAATCAAAGTGTATTTCAAAAGGGTTTTAAGCATTTAAAAACTATTTACCATAAGCCTATTTAGCAGGCTGAATTTGACAGTCTAACTTTTAGCTGAACTGCCCTCCCAGATTTCAGCAGCTGCCTGACCTTGAGTCTGGCAGCAGCCTAGCTGAAGGGGCATATTATGTGCCATAATAAGAGGGGATAAAGGACTTAATGATGCCGACCTGGTCTCTTTTCATTGTCGTTTTTTTAACTCTACCAAGGGTTTCTGAGCCACAAAGGCAGTTACTGCCTCTGTAGTGCTAAGACGGGGGAAGACATCCTTCTTGACAGAGCCTCACCACTAAAGGCTAGCTTGGGAGGACATCCCTCTCTCTCTCTATCCCCAGTTATTTACGAGTTGGATGTGGGCCAGTCCATCTTGTTCAACAGCCATAACCTGGTGTACACTTTATGTCCGTGGCCAATGAAGAGACAAGGTGAACACTCTCTCTCTCTCTCTCTCTCTCTCTCTCTCTCTCTCTCTCTCTCTCTCTCTCTCTCTCTCTCTCTCTC
>JAOPUD010000002.1:11150412-11165380 GCA_027122715.1 Trisopterus minutus
ATTTATCAATCTATCTATCTATCTATCTATCTGTCTATCTATATATCTATCTTTCTACCATTAGATCTCTATCTATCTATCTATCTATCCATCTATCTATCAAGTGCCTCTAGGGATATGGCTACCTGACATTCTATTCTCTTCCCTTTCATGAATAAAATATATTCTTATATGAACGTTTGTCGCCTCACCTGAACTTTTACCAACATCTTGAACATGAATGAGTGAAATAATGAATATAAGATCAAATTCTCACAGATGTTTATATTAAATCACCCAACAACAAAGAGTATTATAACGTAATCGGTGTAACACAAAGACAAAATAATCAAAATGAATGAATCTGCATGATCACTGCGCAGATTGCCCTTAGTACATCAAGAGTTGTACCGTTGACTCTCCCTCACTGTCGTGCCTAGCACTGCACTGTGCGGTCCTTAGGTGATCGGTGAGACGTACTACCGTGTGGAGATGAGACGCTGGAGTGCTCTTCATAGTTCACTGGACATAATGATCTCCACCACCTGGGTATACAAGCTACATGGACAGAGTTGGAGATCAGCCTCCCCTCTCCTAACTCCTCTCCTCACTCCTCCATGCCCTCTATCTTATATCTTCTCTCTCCTCACTTGTTCCTGTCTCCTGTCCTCACTCACAATCATAGTTCCTCTCTTAACTTCTTTTTCCTCTCTTCCTCCCTCTGATGAAGAGAGGGAGAGAAAAAGAGACAGAGAGAGGGAGAGAGAGAACAGATGTTTCAGCTGACGGCGACACATGTAAACAGGTCCTGTCACCGCTCATCTCCTGAGTATAACAGCTGTCAGATCTGCTGAGACACAACACGTATGCATGTGCGTGTGTGTGTGTATGTGTGTGTGTGCGCATGTGTGTAATTGGCTATGGGGAGGGGGGAATGGGGTTGAAAAAAAAGGCTACTAGCATTGGACATTGGTCCTTGTCCAAGGTGACCTAAGGTGGTGACCTAAAGGGATTTTGAAGATATCTGGTTTGAGTTTGAGGGGGGTTGGGGTTTCATGTCAGGGCCAAACTCATGCATCCCCACCAGAAAACACTTTTACCTCCAACACCCGACTGGGGTGGGGGGCTGCAAGCTCAGAGCTCGCAGAGAAGTGCTCAACAAAGCAGGTGGCAGTGTGAACCCTCTGAAGATGTGGAGATATAGTGGCGTAGATGTAGAGGTGTGGAGGTCTGGAGGTGGAGGTTTGGAGGCATGGAGGTCTGGAGGTGTGGGGGTCTGGACTAGAGGTGTAGAGGTGTGGAGGTGTGGAGGTGTGGACTGGAGGTGTGGGGGTGTAGAGGTCTGGAGGTAAAGAGGTGTGGAGGTGTGGAGGTCTGGCCTGGAGGTGTAGAGGTCTGGACTGGAGGTATAGAGGTGTAGAGATGTGGAGGTCTGGGCTGGAGGTCTGGAGGTGTAGAGGTCTGGACTGGAGGTGTAGAGGTCTGGAGGTATGTAGGTCTGGGCTGGAGGTGTGGAGGTCTGGACTGGTGGTGTATAGGTCAGGAGCTATGGAGGTCTGGACTGGAGGTGTGGAGGTCTGGAGGTATGTAGGTCTGGGCTGGAGGTGTGGAGGTCTGGACTGTTGGTGTAGAGGTCAGGAGCTATGGAGGTCTGGACTGGAGGTGTGGAGTTGTGGAGGTGAAATCATTCAAGGACTTCTTTCTGTTTTATTTCGATTTTGGCTATTTGTGATTTTGTTTTTGTAGCATTTGTGGTGAGAACAGAAGTGTTTAGGTGTAAATTAATGCCCTTTTGACCTCTGATAATTTTTTTCAAGAAGAAGCAGAGCGCTGAATGCTTTTTGCGTACATTCTACCGATTGATTCACGGTGAATCACCAGATGTTGTTCTCAGCGCAAATCCTCTCTGCTCTGTCTCCTGTCCTCCACCTCCTCCCTCTTGCTCCTTCCCTTTCATCACTCTCTCACCGCTCTTTGCTCCTCCTCCCCCTCACTCCAATCTTCCCTTTCCTAATTTCACCCCTCTTCTCTCTCTCCCTGCCTCACTCAATCTCGTCTACCTCCTCCTCTCCCTCCCGTCTCCTCTGAGAGCAGAAGTAGAAGAGGTGAAGATGTTTGGCCTTCATTGTAATATTGTAGTGTGAGGCGGCAGAGGAGATGGGGAGAGGAGAGAAGGAGGACCGGGGTTGAAGATGTTTGGCCTTCGGTGTGAAGTTGTAGCCTCAGAGGAGGAAGGGGGGGAGGGCAGAGGTGGAGGAGGGTAGAAGGAGAGACAGAGATGGAGAGGGCGGTGCTAGGGCTCCTGGATCCACTAGGGGCCCTTGTGAGGCCCCTGTGTGTGACAATGATTCAGTGTGTGGCTCTGAGACAGTGGAGCCGATCGAAGGTTCCATTCATCAGCCATTCACAACCACCATGATGACACATCGCTTCACTGTTTAATCAATCGCTCCGACTTTCCCCAAAAATAAACCTTGAACAGACACACTCTCTGTTCCTCTGCTCTCCACTTTCGTTACTTCTTTATGTGTCTTTATTTCATGCTTTCTACTTTAATACATTCTTATTAATTGAAATTTCTTTCTTTCTTTCTTTCATTCTTTCTAGAATAAATGTTGCTTCATTTGTATGCTTTTAAATGTTGTGATGTTACCTTTTGATTGATAGTCGATTAATTCTACTCTTGTGTTTCCTATCTTAAAAAGCTATATGAATGAAGTTGTGTTTCTATAAATTGTTTCTTCCTTTTTATCTCTTCCTTTGTATTTTCTTTCACTCTTTCTCATCTTTCTCTCTTTGTCATGTTTTCTTCTTTATTCAGCTGTGTGTCTCTTCCCCCAGTCTGCAGCTCTCAGTCTGGCTGCAATACACAGGGACTGTGTTGTTGCTGGAAGCCGGAGATGAAAAGCTGAGTGGTGGAGGAGAAGGTGAGCACAGCTGGGCCCATTTATTGAGTGACATTTAGGATGGAAACTCACATACACACGCACACACACCTACTTAGATACACACATACACACATTGACAAACATAGAGAGAGAGGGAGGCAGACACAAACCGACACACACACACACACACGCGCACACACACACACACACACACAACACAGAAATAATATAAAGACACACCTGCACACTCACGTAGAACCAGTTTAAACACACACCTACACACAAGCAAAGGCAAAAAAAATTACACAACACACATAAACACCTATTGTCAACACAAACACACTCAGCCTTGACACAAGCGTACTCTCACATGCACACACACAAAATCAAATACCACACATCAATGCCCCACAAATAAATTATAAATACATCAAGACATAAATGCACATTCAGAGAACCCCCCCATCTCAAATGCATACCAAACACACATACATTCACATAAACACACACAACCAAACCCACCCAAGTACACTCTTATAAAGAATTTGAGACAAAAGCTGAGATAATTGTTGAATATTATTACATTATTATTATTACATGTATCTTCTCAATGCTGTGGACTGCTCTGTTCACTTGCATGGACCTTCCCGAATTCTGGTGGTTAATTATTTTTCAATAATGACCATTGCTAAGCATATAATGACCGGAAAGTGGATTTTTTTGCAGTATTTCGTATCACTCTGCAAGTAGTCCGATAACTTATCAACCCCAGCATACTCGGTTGCTATGCAACGTCATCGTTTTTGGCAGACTATTTCTCTGCTGATTAACACTTCGAATGCTGGTAACAAATAAATTGTAAAAAGACACATCGTGTAAAGTTTTGGCAAGTAGCCGTGTAAGCGGGATAATGTATAGAATGTTGCCAGTCACCGCTTCGTGTTGGTGGCCGGTTGCCCTGTCGGGGCTTATTTTCCCGATAATGACCAGCGTTCTATGCATTATCCCTTACTTAATCCCAAATGTTCCATATTTCCCCCCCTAACAAACACACACACAAGAACACACACATACACAGCCCAAAAACGATTTGTCATTCACCCCCAATGTCTTTATGTGCGGTCACCGTCAGTGACAGACACACTTAAGCATCCATACGATCACTGGTTCCTCACGGCAACGAGCCATCAAGACATCATCGTGACAACAGCAATTATGAGCATGCATCTCTAAGGAGCTAGAATGTCATGTGACCCCCCCATCGGTCAGAGTGATAGGAACCAAATAATAATAAATGGGTTAGGGAAAGTCAAACAAACAGAGAGATAGGGAAAGACAAAGGGAGAGAGAGAGAGTGATAGAGAGACGGTGGGTGGGCTGGACAGCAGAGGTCGGATTGATGTGTTGAAAGGTTGCAAAGAGAAAAGAGGAGAATTTAAGAGCATTCTAACCCCTGTCCCCATAGACCTTCACTCAAGTTACAGTACATCTATACGCACAGGTACACACGCACACACACACACAGACCTACACATGGAAATACATGCACACACACACACACACACACATACATCCCTACCCACACACGCACACACATACAAAAGAGACAACAGAATCATTTATTAAAGTGACATTAAAGATTAATACTAAATGGTCCCATGCTGGTTTGTATTGTTGTTCTTCCAAACTGCGGAGAGTTTCATGTCCATCTTTCCCCTGCTCCTCAAACCATCTGGGGGCGTCGTGAATAGCTTTCAACTCCTCCACCTCCTTCCCCATCCCTCTCTCTCTCTTTCTCTCGATCCTCCAAGAGCCTTTCTACCTGATTGGTTTAGCTTTTCTCTGGTCCTGGGTCTCCTTTCTTCTGATTGGTGGGGAGCAGCAGGTTGGTGTTTCTCTGAAGACGGCAGCTCTCCACCCTCTAAGCCAAACAGTATGATGCATTTTAATCATGAAAATAGACCATGTATGAGCGTCAGGTCACCTGGGATCTCTGTATTTGCTCTATTCTCTATCTGTCTATGTCCTCTCTGCTCTCCATATCTTCTCCTCTCCCCTGACTTTCCTATATATTTCTCCTCTCTCTCTCTCTCTCTCTCTCTCTCTTTCTCTCTCTCTCTCTCTCTCTCTCTCTCTCTCTCTCTCTCTCTCTCTCTCTCTCTCTCTCTCTCTCTCTCTCTCTCTCGCATCCAGGAGGATGTTAATTGGCTGACAGAATGAGGTGGGGTTTTTCTCCCTGACAGGTGTGTGCAGGCAGGTGCTGTCTTGCGACGCAGAGGTGAAATTTATGTCTCTCATCTCCCCTTCACCAGCTGCCCCGGCTGCATGCAGCGGAAAGCTAAAAGCTTTTAATTAGGAGGAGGGCCTTCATTAATAACACCTTCAATCACGCTACCATCACTGTCTCAGCCAGAGCTCTCTCCTTCCTTTTCCCTCTCTCCCGCCTGATACTCTACCCGCCCTCTTCCCTCTCTCATCCTATCACTTTCCATCCCTCCCCTCCTCTGCCCTCCTCCTCTCTCCTTTTTTCTCTCCCCTTGCCAGCCCTCTCTCCTTCCTTCACCCCCTCTACCTTCGCTCCTTCCTCCTTCCCTCTCCCTCTCCTCCCTATTCCTCTCCACCCCTCTCTCTTTCATCCTCTCCACCCTTTACTCCCTGTCTCCCATCGCCACCTTCTCTCTTCTTCCCCCTTTCCTTATCGTCTCTCCTCTTTTTTCCCCTTTCCTCCGCTGTGCACCCAATCCATTTATACACCCTCAGAATCCACACTCTTCCCTGGTGAGAGATGAGAGAGTAAATTTGTTAAGTTGATGAATGGCATTCCTCCCCTCCTTGATTGCCCTACCCGGCTCCCTATCTTCTCCTCTCCCCCCGCTCCTCTCCCCTATCTCTCCTCCTCGCCACCCCTCTCTTCTCCTCTCCATCCCTCTCTTCTCCTGTCCAACTCTCCCCTCCTCTCCACCTGTCTATCGTCCTCCACTCCCCACCTCCTCTCCACCTCTCCACCCATCTCTCCCTTTTCCGCTCCCCCGTCGCCTCTTCCATCTTTGATCACTGGCACCCAGGGGAGCTCCGGAGCACCGCTTCCCTCCCGGTGCCTCCTTCAAACGGGTCGGGATGTGAGTGAGAGGGGGTGGCTGGTGGTTCTTAAAGGGACTCTCTCTCTCTTCTGAGAGGCGCAGAGGATTCATTACTCTGACTAATTTAATATCTCCCTTTGTACAAATGGGATGATGAGGTCATAACTCACGCAGGAACCTGAGACAGCGGCGGCTGCCGTCAATGTGATAAAGACGCGTAATAACGCTTAAGTTCCTCAGATTTATCCTTCTGAGAGACCGGCCTTTTAATCTCTCGGTGTCATTTAGCCAGGCCTTATTAATATCTATTCATAGGAGTAGCACGCTGCGCGCTGGTGATGACTGCTACCATAGCAGCAAGGAGGAGAGAGCGGAGAGAGAGGCAGATCCCAGTGTCTCAATTAACAACACACATCCCAAAACCTTGTTACAACCAAGGCAGTTGAGGATCATCAAACAAAAACAACTACAAACAGACTTCCATTTTTGCTAAAAGTTCCAGGTAAAGGAAACAAGAGGAGGAAAGAGAAATGGGAGGAAATGCTGTAAGGAACAGCCAAACAGACACATTCTGTCTGCCAATTAATTTTAACCTGCCGCTAAAGGCAATTAATTCTGGGTTCTGGAGCTCCCTATGGCCGTGTTTGTGTTCCTACAGTCAGGGGCAGCACCGTGTGATTTATGGGTCTAGTGGTGGAGAGAGCAGGAGCAAACACACTGTATCTTGTTTTGAAGCAGACCTGACAGGTGTAGCATCACTGATAGACACAGACCTGCAGTGTCCACTGGTCATCTCTGCACTGCTGCTTCTCCTGATGGGTTTACCAATGTCTGATGAAGAGGTTACCTCTGTTTAAAAACGTTTTTTAAGTTTCCAGGATATGTTGGTCCATTAGCGGGGAATTTGAATGCGGTAAAGTACATTTTCGAAATAACAGACTTAATTATGTAACAGCGCATTACAGCCCTGAAACACACTGTGGCTGCCTGTTCTGAGATCAATTGCAGTGCTTAAATAAGCGTGAAAAACCTTAGATGGGAAGAGGGGATTAGAAAATTTGACGTGACCAGTTTATAAAATCTCTTTTCAGCGTGCACACTATTAATTTCACTCTGAACAATCACCTGAACACACACACACACACACACACACACACACTCAGCATTCTTAAAAATAAAAGTCAACTCAATAAACTTTTTCTAGTCACACGTGTGATAGGTCAGTATTCTACTTATTATTTATTTTTATCGCAGCTCTCGTTTTAAGCGACTCAATTTACAGCTAGAACAACATATACAGTATAAACTAGAAAATGTAATCACACAGAGGGATTACTGTGCATAGAAATGCCTGTGATCATGATTTTTTTGCATGTCGCTTTGGATAAAGGCATTTGGTAAGAACCATAACCATATTTAGGGTTGTATAGCCAATGCAAAGATTGATAATTGAGTGTAGATGAGTTGAGTTATGGTTGGACAGAAATCAGACAGACTGAAAAAAGAAACCATTAACTTCATTCTCTTGTCTTCTCTTGATTGCACAACCTTTGAACAATTATCTGTTTTCTGTAGGTAAGATAAGGGAGGTAGTAAGATATGCTTCTTAAAATGTAAGTCACAGTCAATACTAGAAAATGCATTTGCTGCAGAAAATGAGGTGAGGCTGTACTACAAAATGAGGTTGAAAATATGTTTCAATAAAGCCACATAGATTAAGACGTAAAGAAACATTAAATGACTTAAATCAAGTGAAGGAATTTGAACAGAGTTCAAAGTCTAAATGGAGTAAACAATGAAAACAGGCACACCATTTAAAAAATATTTAATGAAGAATCTGAAAGGTCAAATGTATTGCCCTGCACTGCTGAAAAATCTGAAAGGTCAAATGTATTGCAGTGCACTGCTGAAAAACCTTGAAGCTGAATTTGAAAACTGACTGACGTTGAATTGCATTACCTGAAGAAGCAAAGTGCTGAAATACATTGTTACAAAAGCTGGAGGCTAAACTGTTATACTGTCAAACCTGAAGATAGAAGTTGTACTAGCTGGAGTAGTAGTAGTGGTGATGGTAATAGTAGCTGCAGTAGTAGTAGTAGCTGAAGTAGTAGTATTAGTAGCTGAAGTATGGTGGTACTAGCTGCACAAATGATATGCCATATGAAAGGTATGGTATTGATTGATGATTGATAGAAAGAATTATAATAATGCCGCCAGATCATTTTAAAACCAGCCGAAATCGAATGTACTCAGCCTAAATGATTAAAACTAGTTAAAGTGAGCAGCAAAAATTGCCCAATCTGGCAACACTGCCTGCACGTCCTCACGCTCCTCCCTCAGTGTAAATCAATGAGACCAACCGAAAATGAGGTGGACATGAAACTTAAGGTAATCAAAATTCTGTTATTAGATTATTGAAGATACAATTGTCTTAATTTGTTAAACCTTTGAAAGAAGGTTAATGATAAAAAAATGTACCAAGTGATGAAGTCTGAAGTAGTAAGTGTCAGAGAATGGGCGGATGGCTCCGCCGTCCTCCCATTGCAAAAAATAGTATTTTAAAAGTAGAATCTCAAAAAAAATAAAGTTTACAAATATGAAAAGTCATTGCCCAGATGTATGGAGCTAGACCTTTGTGACAGATGTTATATGGAATCGATTGGATTGGTAGTTATGGCCATATTAATTGCCAAAAGTTTGGTTGGAAGAAGAATAATGGAAAAGGGATATCAAGATAATATTGAGCGACACCTCCCCCTCATCTTTTTCTCATGTGATCCTAAAATAAATGCACAGACGTGCTATCAAACTTAATAAGACTGCTGTCAGTTATGACATCCTAATTACTATCTACCAAAGTGCATAACATCACGATTTCAGTTGGCTTTATAAAAAGGAGGATAAAAACGCAATGGCGAGCTTGGTTGTGTATCTGTTGTGTGTGTGTTGCGTTTGTGTTCCCCCCCCTCCGGCTCTAATGGGCAGGCTTTGATGCAAAAGCTGACATGCCTCTTCTGCTTCTCATTGTAGTTGTTAATCTTAAAAGTCTAATTACCTTCTTCTCTTCTGAAGCCTTCCCCCTAAAAGGAAGAGGAGTGTGGTGGCTCTTACTACAAAGATATGGGAGAGAAAAAAAGAAAAAACCATAACCAAAATGAATACTTTGGATTTTCGAGGCTCCTGGACAGACTTGATGAACATTTTAAAGAGCACATAGTGATGTATTCAAATTCATTCAGGCTTCTGAGATTTCCATTTTCGTAGTCAAGCCTAACTGAAAGTGTCCTGCTGGACTCTCAGCATTTCACATCATTTCACATTAACATCATTTCACATCGACATGATGTTGTCTGAACAGCAGTGTACAAACAGAGAAATCCCCCCACTTATGAAGCTAATATATAGCTGGAATACTAACGAATACTCTACTATGTGTAGAGTATTCGTTAGTATATCGTTATATATATCGTTAGTATATATGTCTTTAACCTTGTCAAAGGTTAATTCCACCTGAACTTCATTCCACACAGAAATGCAATGATTTTGCAGCATTTTCTACTGATAAAATTGAAGGCATCAGACGCGCCAGTCGGAGTCCCGACATGGGTAAGGACCAAGTTCCTTTAGGTCGGGTTGGACTCCTGACGTGGGTAAGGACCAAGTTCCTTAAGGTGAGTCCCGACGTGGGTATCAGAGACTGTTGATCTTAAATACATTGCAACATTCTAAAATGCTTTTTTAACTTTGCCTTTATTTTCTATCTATTTAACTTTTTTACTTTATTTTATTGTACAACAATATTTATATGTGAAGCACTTTGAGTCTGCCTTGTGTATGAAAAGTGCTATATAAATAAAGTTGCCTTGCCTTGTTCCATTTCTCCACCACTTAGCTCACTGCAATCATTCCTCCCCCTTACCAAACTCAACGCTAGCTCCAAGCAAGCATCAATAATTCATTGTTTGAAACGGATACAATGAATACCAATTCCCTCATATTGTCCGGCCCCGTCATCAAAGCTGATTGCACAACCTGAGGATATTACCATCATTGTCGGCAGCAATGCGTCTGACATTTCAACCGGTCAGGAAGGACAGACGATGAGGCAGGTGGGAAACCGGGGACAATTAAGAGCCTGTTGCCTTTGGACGGATGTCCTTTGTCAAATAAAAAAAAGAAAAAGAAAAATAATATGTTGTTTGGTTTCAAATTGTTCAAACTGAGGTTCCAATATAAAATGATAAAGGGCAAGGTTCTGTTTCAATGGGCAGTTCAGGTGAAGTCATTATGGATGTGTTTGTAATATAGTAATGTGTGGATTATCAAGACAAAAATGAGCACAATAACGGTTCTTTTATCCTTTATATTGCTGTACTTTAATAGATTAAAATATCTACAAAAGCTTAGTGTATTGTGTAGTGAATTGTGAATTCAATCGAAGAATGAATTGCTTTGAATGGACATTTTTGCAGAATGTAATTAAGTACCAGTGAAGTCGTAAATCTACTTTGGCAGAACGCCTTACGGTTCCCTATGTGGGCTTGTGTATATGCAAATATGCAAATGTGGCTAATTAACAGTTAAGTGGCCCTCCTAGATTATAGGTCACGAAAAACAACTTGTCCACTTCCTGACCGGTCACAGCGCTTTGCAGACTGCACTCATCCCTGCCAGGCTGAATTGACTATATCCAGACTCGGAATCAGCCAACGCTATTAAGAGGCCTACTGGAGCGCCGCGTCTTAACCGTTCCCAAAGTGCTGGAATTGGCTTGGCTATTCATGCCTGCTATTGTCTGGGGCCACCGTGACCAACTTAATTTCTTGCCAGACAAGCGCAAACAATTATGCAGACACACAATAAAAAGGAGAAATTGAATCATCTGAAAAGATGTTTGCCTTCGCTTTTTCTGCATTGAGCATCGGTGAAGGTTACAGGAGCAGTGACACGTGCTAGATTAGCTCTACCAGATTAAATTAAAGCAAATCGCATCTTTCCACCGTTTTCCTATTATCTATAAATAATTTTTAAAAATGCCTTTAAAAACTGATAATAAAGAAGTCCAAGAGAAAATGTAAATGTAATCATCTATTTGCTGGCCCACCGCTCCAACTTGGGTTTAAGTTTGTCAAACACAAGTGAAAGTAGTGAAAGGCCAATGCTTCTGCTCCCACCTGCCTATTTTAGTCCTGGATTATTCCTGGTAATATTAGAGTCTGACAAGATAAGTCCTCTCTCTATATTCATGGCAGCAGGCTGGATGAAGCAGACATCATGTGGTACTATGTCATTTAGGTTTGCCTGTCATGGTTGGTCAAACAAGGGACAGAATGCATGGTCCAAGGCAGTGGCTGTGGCTATTCCCCGGAAGGTCTTCGAGGATGCATTGAAAAGACAGAACTAATTATGTAGTCTCAGATCATACTATAGCCATTTTAGAGATAAGAAGTTGACGGTCTTTGGGTTAAACTCTGCTCTGAATCCACAACCAAATCCACAAAATCAACCAACCTTTCTGTAGCTGTGTGCATGGAATAACTGTTCATGCTGTAGTATTTCAAAATATATGTAAAGGATAATGTATAGAACGCTGGCCATTATTGGGAAAATAAGCCCAGACAGGGCCAACCGTACACCGACGTGAAGCAGAGGTGTCTTGCTTCGCCCTGAAGGGGCTAATTTTTCAGTGTTGATCAGCAGAGAAATAGTCTGCCAAAGATGTTGACGTCGCCTAACAACCAAATGCGCTCGGGTTGATAAATTACCAGACTACTTGCGGAGTGATACGAAAGACGGCAAAAAAAATCCACTTTCCATGTCAGCGGTCATTATAAGCTTAGCAA
The DNA here is from genome assembly GCA_027122715.1 of Trisopterus minutus. Classification (NCBI taxonomy): domain Eukaryota; kingdom Metazoa; phylum Chordata; class Actinopteri; order Gadiformes; family Gadidae; genus Trisopterus; species Trisopterus minutus. The sequence goes on from JAOPUD010000002.1 coordinate 11,162,203, forward strand.
CAGTCATTATCGGCATTATATTATTATATGTCAGCAAGGCCCATGCACTTGAACGAAGCATTCCACAGCATTGAGAAGAGCCGTCTAATAAATATAAATGAATCATATGAGATCATCACAAAGACTTAGCAAAAAGGTTTTTCTAAATAACAAAGTCTGTACTTTCACTCTCTATACTTTTACTCAAGTGTCAATCGTTCAATATCCCTGCAAATCACGTTTGTCAAAAAGTTTGTCAAAAAGGAACGGGATATACTTGAAAGCACCGAACCGATTAGGATGCAAACCACTATCTCAGAGACACAAAGTTGGGCATTTAACTGGAGCAAACTGTCTCCTACCCTTTTTCCCCCCCATCCATTGTAGTAAGTGGGGTTTGGCTGCAGCCCTGCTGCCTAGTGGCCTTATCGGACTGTGTGGCATCATGGAGCTCTGTGCTGCTGTCTCTATTGGCATAATGATGGACCGAAGGCCTGCCTCCCCAGATAAACACCTCCCCTGTTCCCCTCACTGCCCAGCGGGGCCCCCTGTTTTGCTGCAAGCGTTAAAAGGAGAAAGTGACTCTGCCTCAGACATTGGACAACAACATGGCCGTCAGGGACAAGTCTGCAAAGGATACTGGATACGGTCCAGGATATGTGGAAGTGATGGGTGGTGATGGAGAGAGAGTAGGAACACATTAAAGGCTTTTCTGTCTCGACAGGCTTGATTTACACCCAGGCTACTTGCTGAGAACTGAAATCAAGAATGAGAGCATTATCCCATCAATTCGAAATATGTCAATAGTAAAAGGAAAGCCAAAGTTGTCAGCTGTTTAAAGCAGAAGTAGATTAAAAGATAAAAGGGACCATTTACAGTTCTGAAATATAAAGGAAGGAGAATATCCAGTAAAGGACAGCATGATCAAAAATCAAATTAACAAATGGTGAAGAAAGAAGAAATCTCCAGTGGTGCCTTAAATTAAAAATATGTTTCATAATTGTATTCCCTGAGGCAGTTTGAAGAGGACATACTAGAGAGAACAGGGAATAGAGTACAAGGAATTTAAAATGGAGTGAAATGAATGCTGTGAAAAGGCAATGGTAGTAATTGAAAGCACACTATGTCACCTTCATGTTATTCAGGAAAAAGCATGCTTTCTTGCTACACATTGTTCAACTAATATTATCTCTGGAATATATGAGATTGGTAGATGGCGTAATGGAACTAAGGACATTTTGACTTTGCTTGAGCACGATCTTTATAAGGCAGAAAACACAAAATCGAAAGAGGGGGGAATTGTTCCTTCTCATAATGTATATTATTACTTATCAAAAAATCAATTAGTCATAATTATTATCATTATTCACTCCGAAGGCCATGTAATTTACTCTGAAGTTTATGATAAGATCTATTGATTAAAGGCTTGGGCACTGCTGCGCGTGAAAGCAAATAAATTGGCCTCGCAAGGCAGCCATTCATCAACAGACCTAGTAACAAGCGTGCCAGGGTGAAAATAGCCATCTGTAGCTGTCACACATGCAAGGCATGTGCCCCTTCCACCTCGGTGCTACCACCACTTCGCCAGCCAAAAAAAAAACAAAAAAAACACAGCAACAGATTACACCACCTGGTCTTTCCACATTGTCAGTCTATAAGTACCCCAGACAATAAATGAAAGGTGACTGCCAGAGCCCAGCCAACCCGGACAGAACCCCGCGCTCGGGGGCCCAGAGGGGGAGATGGAGTTTCAAAGGCTACCTTTCGGGTGACACTTTTGGGAAGCTGTAATTGGAAAGCTTTTGTAGCCTCTTTAGAGGCTTAGCTTATGGATCTCCCCAACATTTGAGAACCAATCATGCATTGCATCGTTCCCCTTACAATAACTGCCTCAGACACTGGGTAAACATCTGCGGCGTTTCAGGTAAACCATTTGTTTAACAGAATGTGTGCATTAATAGTCCCTGAATACAATCTGATATTGTACACCAACTGTCACCAACTGTGATTATTCAACTTTCTTGTTTGACTCTGCTTTGCAAAAGCTAGTTTAAGCAACCATTTCAAGATGAGCTGGACGTAGGCCTATTATTTTTCAACTGTTTGCTGGAGTGACATATATAGATGCACCACAGATGGCAACAAAGCCTTTGATTAACCAACATGTCAAAGCTTGACTTGTCAGACTGTCAAAGCTGGGACGAAGCATCAAACGCACAACGCATCAAGAGTGGCTTCTCATCAAATCCAGGCCACACAATACAGGTCTAACAATGACAATTGGGAAGAGGAAAGGCTCCTTTACACATTGTGGTAAACCTACAAAGGATATGCATCCCATTGAATCAACAGTGGTCCCTTAGGAACACAAAGGAATGGAATGTAAACTAGTTTTGCTGGGGGGGGGTTACATATTGTTCCAGACACACTGGACCCACTCAATTAATTAACCCAGGGACATATTTAATAACAGTCAGACAGCCACACTGTCTGCTGTGATCTGTTTGTTTACCATACCTATTGCTTGATGAAAATGAAACCTAATACAGCAGTACGTCCCAGCCGATGAAATGCATGTAAAATAACAAAATAAAAAGATATACAAGTAGACTTCAGAGACATGGCCACAAACGATAAGCAAGAGTCATCAGACAGACTTTTTTTTAACGATAGTGACTCATCAATGAAATGACAAGCATTGTGTGCTCACATTGTCATAACAATTAAGTTGTACCAGTCTTATAAAAAGACGGTAAAGCGGTGTTGTTGTGGGGGTACTTTGGCAGCAATGCCAGTCATGCAGTGGTGTGATAGAGGGCTTAGAATTGAGCCCTAAAAACAGGTGTGTATGTGTGTGTCTGTGGGGTCCTGAATGGTGTGGACCCCACTGAGGAAAAGGCGCACAACAATTGCTAAGGAGAGTCATGCAGCAAGCTACTAATCACTGTACTCAGGTTTTCCTTTTCCCGAGGATGGCATGCTCTGGTGAGTAATGCCTTCGGGAAGGCACTACACTGGTGGGGAATGCCTAAGGAAAACTACAGAGTTCCCTTATACCGGTAGTGCTCTCAACACACCGCGTGTGCAAATATGCTATAAACCAGACTAATGTGACCATATTGTTGCGCACACACACACACACACACACACACACACACACACACACACACACACACACACACACACACACACACACACA
>JAOPUD010000002.1:11165480-11179421 GCA_027122715.1 Trisopterus minutus
ACACACACACACACACACACACACACACACACACACACACACACACACACACACACACACACACACACACACTTCTATCTATAATGTTTTGATTTAAAAAATTTAAAATGATTTTGCTTTTTTGGTGAAAGTCGAATTAAAAGAAATACAGAAATATCCTGCCATGAATCCCATATCCTGCTATTTTATATAAATAAATACAACACACATTAACTTACATACATACATCACATACATACCTACATACAGTATAGAGATAGAGAGACAGAGACAAATTGGACAGGTTGAGAAGAAATGGAAACCAGAATATAGTCAATGATAGCCATACCAGATCTGGAAAGCAGAGAAGATATTAGGCCTCTATTGTCTTTAATAGGGCCACTTCGCTGGGATAAAGTTGCATACAGTTACAATGAAAGGTAAATGAAGAAAGGCCCACATTTTCCAGTCGACTGCAATAGTTTGAATTAGGAACGCTTTCATTATAAAATGGGAAACGTCAGATTCTCAGGAGCAAAAAAAAAGAAATCCAATTTATCTGTGGTTACACTGAAATTAATAACGTGTACAATCCAAAAGAAAGCCTGGATGAAAGACGGGAGGCGAATCTCACCCGGGAGCACCAATTTAAACACAGACACGGAGAGATGGTCCGAATGGAGGCATTATATTATAAATCATCTATAGCGAGGGATACCTTTAAATGGGAGCGATCTCAAGACGTGCCTCCCAGAAGAGTGCCTGCTTTCCCATACTCCTTAATAAAACATTGCCTCTAGAACAATAATCAAACCGAAAAGCTGGCATTATCGTCAGAAAGCCAAAGAATTGAACACTGGCATGGGGAAACTCGGGAACATTGGTAGAATAAAACAGCTCAGTTTGATAGAGGGGAAATTTAAACTGATTTGTTCGAATCCTTAGAGGCATCTACATGGGTAACGGCTTACCCAAGAGTGAGTAAGAGTGCGTGTGCGTGTGTGTGTGTGTAAAAAAAGGTAAGGCTTAGGACTGGGCACGGTTGGGGTTGAGCTCTTGTACACGGCGGGTGACTCTAGTAGGCACATGACCACTTATATTTAGTAACCATGGCGGCAGGAAGACCAGATACACTAGCCATTAAGACAGTGACAAATGGGTTCTTCTCGGGACACAGACTGGAGGCACCAGAAACAAGGATTTCACCCGTGATGCTGTTGCTGTTTGTTGGACAAATCTACAAGCACTCTTTGTGCACTCGCTGAAAAGGTGACAACTTATATCGGGGACTCTGTGCCCCGTTTTGTACCGTAAGGCCACATAAATCACTGCAAAACGGCATTGAGATCCAAGCGAGTACAGATAATTGCCCTTTACTGCAGGTTGGCTGGAAGCCCTGGAAACAGTATTAAAATGATCAGTCTCAGATGGGTTTGCGATAGTCCATCAGCCACAGACAGGGAACTTGTCTTGAAAAAATGGCAGGGAGATTTAACAAACACAATGAAAGTTTTAAGTGGGGGACGTTGGACAGTTCATGCTTTCACTCTGACTGGTGGCTTAGCACGGAGCCTGTCAGTGGTGTGTGAGGACAGCATGCCTTTCACCGATACCTTTGCCACTATTAGCCGTGACCGGGAGGTTGGCCAAGCCGACGGATGCCCAGATTCTGGGGTCACAGTGAATAAAAGTCTGGCCAAACTGCATTGAACCTGAACGTGGTGGCGGTCCGTGCAACACACACCCAGAGCGTGCTTTTCCTTCAGGCACTGTCCCCGAGCTTCTAAGGTAATTCTCTATGAATGGGGCACGCACAGTACAGGGCCTCCCGCTGAGGTTTGTTTACACTGATTTGTTCTGCTTTGGATGAAATATATACTAATTCCTTTAAGAACATGCTGGAAGAAAAATTTAAGTCTAGAAGGTACAAGCTGAGGAAGCCCTGATACTGAGGAGGGTTTTTTTTAACAGCCAAAAATAAATTCCTAAACTTTAGGCATTTTGACTTGTTTGTTCCTGTTGAATAAGTCTGACAACTTTAGAAGCATAATTCTGAAAACACAATCCTGTTCTAACATCCTGTTCTAACAAATTCAACTGAAATATCCTCCACTGTTACCACTGTACAGTTACAAAAACACAAATTTCATATTAGGTGCCGATACAGCCAACACAGCCAAATATGTGCATCACACTATGCACTACTGCATAACAACAAGACAGTTGATCTTCAACGACAACAATAACAGCGCACATGCACACAATTGTGCATAACCGCAGCTAGACTAATGCAGCATCAGCATCAGATCTTTCATTATGTCACTCCGCAACCAGATTGCACATCACACACATGACACAAAAACAAGTTTTCACAGTTATTGTTAATGTTCACTGGATGCTTTCACAACTTCAACTTCAACGGATTCAATTAAGTATAGCGAGAATATTAAGTGCACCACCTCCAGCCCAGGAGTAGTTGAGAATGGGTTCATTTAATATGCTTATTAAGCGGCATCACTGAAACACAGCATTACCGTTTAGCCTACTGCCCAAATTCCAGCAATATATTGTGTTTCAAACCATTACAAAAAATGCTTTATAAACTAAAGTACCACAACAACATTATCGCTCCTCCTACACAGCCTACAAAGTAACACTCATCCATCACTTCGGATCAGAGGAAATCCATCCTCTGTTCCTTTTGGAGGAAACGTTCAATGACCTCCTCATGCAGTCGGGAGTCCTGTTCTAGTTCAATGAGCAGCTCCTTCTCGATGGCAATAGATGCCAGTGCAAAGAGTCGGGTCTGTCCGGTTGCATTCCGAGCTAAGAAAGATTGCTTGAAATTAACTCTAAGCTTAACTCATCTCTCCAAACGATCGCCTTGAAAAAGGCAAAAGAAGGATGTCAGAAACAAGATGGCTAGGTGGTATGAATTATGCAATTCAGATGCGTTCAGACACACATTAATAGCATATATATATAATTTAGATTTTGACAGGGCCAGCAGAAAAGGCCCTCCACTGCTCCTACCAATCAGCCAGCACCAACCAGTCGTACTACCATGTAGTACAGAGGCTTTAGCAGTATTGTCTGCCATGAAATGGTTTTCATAAGACTCAGAATTCCAAATCAAACTAGGTGGCTGTCCAAGAAACACTGATGGCGTAACTCAAATAGACAGCATTTTTTGTGTTTATGCTTTGCACATTTTTTTTCCTTGTTTCAGAGCAATTTGAAATGTGTCTGTAAGATTGATGCAACGCAGGAAATAGCAAGATGATATTCAATAAAATTATTTTTCGCAATAACCCTATGCTTGCACCAGTATAGGTTCAAGACAAAATACATGCTTCCAATTTCATTTCAAAAGACGGCATAAAAAAACCCATAAAATAACCAATGCCACATTTGAAGAATTACCTGAATTAGACTTCTGGTGTCATCACCAAACACGCAAAGTTCCCACTCCTATCCCCCTTCTTTTTAACCTCTGGGCTATGTGACTCATCTGGGACCCCGGGCATGCCTACAGCAACTGGGGGTTCAGGCCAGGTTTTTGGCTCTGAAGAGCTGCACTGCAATACTATGCAAAAAACATCAATAAAAACATTGCAAACCAACCAGGAAAACCCATTGAGTCAAGCGTTTTAAAAATGGTTCCGACATATTCCATCAATCCCTGCATGCAGGACGTAAATAATGAAATATTCATTGTCAATTTTTTCCCCCATTTCCGTAAGGGTAGCCCTGGACAGCAATTCAATACCATAAATAGTATACTTATTCAACAACAACCTGGAGGAAATTGCTTCCATACACTTTTTTTTTCTCCAAAATCAAGGTCAACCCACACATCAAGAGGGTCTCTATCTTATGCACTTTGATTAAACTATGCTGTACAGCAGAGCACATTTCTGCCTCAATTTAAGTCACATAAGAATGGAGTACTACCATAATTGACTTGCTAAACCAAGCAATGTCAACTAATCTCACAATGGCTATTATAACATGTTTTGTTTCTAGTCTGATCTCTAACCTAAATGACAGAATAGGTTGTTTGTCAATACGACCCAAAACTTGACAATGTTATGCATGTCAAGGTTCTGTCTGTCCAAACAAAACGGATGACATTTGTTATATCCTCAGTGGAAAATGCAACATTTTAAGATAGTTTCAGTATTAAATAATTTGCTCGGCCTGTCGAAAGGGGTTTTTGGTCGTATTGACAAACAACCTTTCCGTTGTTTTGGTTGGAGATCACGTTTGCCGACGCTGTCATCCAAGTTGGCATCAGATGACATGAAATGAAAGCTCTAAATAGGACGCCTGCCTCATTGATATTTGAGCTGCAAGACTGGTGTCACAGCCTGGACACAGATACAGACTGATTTATTAAAAACATATCCAATCCAAAAAATAAGATCTTTGAAACGCCTTATAATCTACAGATGCTAATCCTGTGCTGAAACAACAAATATGTTTTACTGTAATGCGTTGCATTCAAAGCACTATTAAGTTTCTCCAAGTAGCACAATCTGTAAACAATTATAAAAGAACAATTAACAACCAGGATAAAGCTTGATCTGATCACTTCCAAGGATAGAGACCATTAAAATCTGAATTTATTGCCCTAAAAGCAGCAAAATAACAATCTCACATCCCCATAGAAACAACAAAGTCTGGCTGAAAAATAATAAGAGGCAGGGGACAAAAGTGAGCACTTACAATCAGGCAAAGACACAGAGCCACCTATTGCAAGAATGAGTGGGAGAAGTGCATGAATTGCTGTAGACGCGACATTGAAGAATTGGAGAATGGATAATTAAAACAGTTTTGTTTTCCTCTCGAACGACCTGATGCAGTCAGCCCAATGGGCGTGGGAGATTAGCTATCTGGTTTTGATCATCCCAAATACAAATATGCAGGCTGTTTATCTGCTAGTAAGGGATCACATTCATATTTTGCAGGCTTATCATGCGTCTACATTATTGACCGTTATCGTTACTAACCACAGGGAGAAGCACGAGGCAGGCCGTATCATGTAGTGCGTTACTCATGAGTTTGAAGTCAAGAGAGGCAATGTCAGGCTTGGATAGTGACTCCACCCCAATCATTATTTCAGAATCACAGTGGTTTTAACAATTACGCTTCCATCATTCTCAAATTGTCTCCAAATTATTTTTAAACCCTGCTTTGTGAATCAGCATGGCTATAACAGGATAATTCTGTTCTTCTTGAAATTGTTGAATCAAGGCCATCCAGTCCAGCAGCTTTGGTCAAAACAAGCAGACCAGGCTGTTTTTAGAATCTGACTTAAAACGCCTCTCCCTCAGTGTGGTTTAGAGTGGCAAAGAAAACATTGATATTTGATCAGTAAACTAAGTGATCTTTAAAATAATAAAAGTTGGAGCCAAGCTCCCTCAACTCGTCTCTTTACTAGTTAAGGAAGAGTGTCGGTCCCCAACATGCCAGCTCTGGAAAGGAGTACAATTACCAGAAGGTCAGGGCGGAGGAATCCAGCTCTTTAATTGTCTGTGTCACTCCTCATTTTGACTCCCAACAGCTGTCAATTATGGCCCAGCTATACCACGCCAGCATCCTTTACAGCAGGCCACAGTCTGAGTATCAGCGACACAGCAGCACCGTGCGGCTACCACACTAACAGGATTCTGCAGTCCCATTTCTCTCCCCTGATATACCAATGAAGAATACAAGAATATTGTCGCGAACCTCGGACCAAAACTGTGCAATCTTTAACAATTCTACATTCTTCAGTACATTCTTTCAAAGACACAATTTGACAGGACGGGCCGGTGCCATAGAGCTTGAATTAGCACCACTACTCGGTTGTCCCTCTTGTTGATCTCTTTCATCTAGCAATGAAACCTTACACTGTTGGGCTATTGTGTTTCTCCTCGGTTTGGATTCAGCAGACTAATGCAACACCTCTGAGGCCAGCCGACGAGGCACTCTGCTCTAAATCAATGTACCTGATCCTGCAGGGCTGCGACGGGTTCACTAATAACACCGGAGAGCAATTCGAAAGAGCATTGCCCTTTCTGAAATTCAGTGATCCTTATGCCCACCCAAAAATAATTAAACATTCCTTCAACAATGCCGCTATTACACTCAACAGCACCCAGTTAATAAGGCTAGCAGCCGTTTTATTACTGTTTCCGTTTGTGTTAAGCAGCATTCAACCGTTTCAGACTTATTTTGCATTTGGAAATTAAACATTTGACAGTAACTACAGAAAGGACCATATACACCTCGAATCTCTTCATGCCTTGGGATTTCTATCCTCTGCCTTCCCCCTTGAGGAGCAGCTGGCCACTTTTGGGAAGAAGACCCGTGCAGGGAGTTCCGCGGCCCTCGTGCCAGAACAGACAGGATTTGTCCACTGCCCGCAGTAAATGAGAGACATATGATGTTCGTGTCAGTCCACCCGACGCTGGCTTCAACTTAAAATCACACTTATTTTCGCACATTAATCCAGATGTCTTGGCAGCTTTGTGCGTGAGCCGCGAATTGAGATCGTTCTCATGTTAGAGAATGATCGCCAATGTCTCAGCACCCCGTCCCTACCTTCCATAAATCTGTCTGACACGTCTAGGTCCATCTTTTCAGAAATATCAGATTTTGTGTTAGCTTAAGTGCTGGGACCCATGGACTGTTGGGCCTATGCACTTTGATGCAACTGCAGACCTAGATATAGTGTAGGCAATTAGGGGGATAGGACGAATGTATTGCCATGAATTGAATCATCTGCAATTTTTTTATGTAAAAATAACAGCACACAGTAGAATATTGGTTTCCCAGAATTCCAAATTCGAACATCTTCCAATATAGCACAATGAATAAAGCTCCTTCGCATTGACAATCAATATTGAGAATGCATTTCAATCTCCCATAAAAACACCCTATAATCAGTTTGACCAATAAGGCTGCAAATTATAATAAGATAAAAATAAATAACAAATTATAGAATTCAGAATGAGGGAGGAAAAAAAACAACCAGAATACCACGCCACATAAGAAGCATGCAAAATTTCAGAGTGAGTGAATTGAGAACCTTCAGCATGTTTGGGTATGGCAGTGCTGCACAGTTATCCGCTGGGTTTCAACTAGAACAGGGCAGGCTGCAGACGCTCACTTATCAACTTCAGTAGGAGAGGGTGTTTAGCCAAAGAGAAATATTTTTGATTTATTGGGTTATGCAAATCATTTGGCCCCGATTCCACATCTTTTTCTGACTTCATCCCAGATTGTCGTACAATTCAGTCCAGACCAGAAGTGCTCTCTGGTTGAAAACCAAGCAGCCATGCTGCACACACCAGAATCCCGATATAGGATACTGGTTTGAAATACTGATTCTGAGACGGCCACTTTGCAGGGCACTCTGCTGCTGCTTCCCAGAAATGGTTCATCGATAGAAAATCAACAAAGAGGTAGGAGGTTTATAGCAGGTCATACCCTAAAATAAATGTGATACTATCAAGGACAACAATGTCCTGAAAAACAATGTCATATGTACATGGTTTCAAGTATTGTTTTGAATCTGTTTAGGGCAAGGTCAATATGACTAAGGAAGACCCTCCCAAACAGTCACTAATAGTATATTTCCCAGATGCCACTTGAAGTGTAAGTGAACCTGGAATATATTCATCACTGGTTAACCATACCATATTTTGCATAGATTTTTTTTTAATTTTATTTTATAATGCATCGCTGTTGATGTGCCACCAGATAGAGGCAGATAGATAGATGCTTTGATAGATTTACTCATGGTAAGCAAATAAAATCACTGAACAATTGGAACAGATGTTGGCTCAAACAAACTGAAAAGTAGCCATGAATATTTACAACTCAATGATTAAACCATATCTAAATCGTGACTTAAAAAATGTTGATGACATTGAGGTTGAATTTAAAGTAATCAGGATTACTAATGAGATTTAATTAAGAGATATGAACTAATGAAATGGCACAGCTTCATCAGCCAACTAACTGACAAACCATGCATGAAGCGCTTGCAATTGAAAACAATTTTGATTGATTTCAAAAGCAGTGTACCGAGATTGGTAATTTTGCCATTGGCTACACTTCTTACATTACAATAAGAAATGGTCTACAAACAACATCATGTAATCTTGACCTATAACAGAGCTCAGCTTATCCAATGTAATTTATTTAGCTTATCTATTGAATCTATGACACAAATTAATACGATGAAGGAAAACATATTCTTTTGTTATTCAATAACAATGTGGGGATTAGCCTTAGTTGTCTTTGGTTAGATCAGTTTTATGATTAAGATTAAGAAATAATTAACAATCAGTCAACAAATCACTGGGCATGATTGTAAGGGATCACAATATATATATATATTGTTAGACCCAGCACACTGAATCAATGACTTTCATTTGTAAAAAAAAAAAGAAGATTGGCAAAATTTTAGATGGAGATTAAATATCTAGGCTTAAAATAATACCCTAAAATGTTATTCCTGAATGCAAATAGTATCGGACCTGGCTATCTAAATTAGACAAATCACTGATCCCCAGATACATTGATATGCTTTCTGAAGAAGTTTGCCAAAAGAAGACATTTGTCTGCTCATTTAATGGTGACTCACTGGAAAGATAGGACTATACCCTATTTATCGATTGGCTTGGATGATGCAGCTCACTGCATGGCCTTTTTGTCTGTGTTCCCTATTTCTTTGAGGGTATAAAGAATCCTATCATAAGAAATGCACCCGTCTTCATTCCATGGGTGGGCAACTATTTGTCCAGCACATAAATTGTTTTTAAAAATGCTATCTGCCAAGCTATTGCATGACAGACCAATCCAAAAAAAAGAAACAACCCAATACAAAACCCAGACAGAACAGCATTGGCAATAATGACCAAATGTTATCCACCGCAGAGATAGCTCACACCTATTAGTCCAGTATATATATTGGATAATAATCCATTCAGAATGCTTATTCAGCTGCCCCCACACGACAGAGGCGTACGAGCCTATGGGGAGCCTATTAACCAATTAACAATTACTTATTTTTACCTGAATTCCATAATCAGCTGGCTGGTCAACGTTAAAGGTGTCCTTTAACTTTGTCAGCTGCTTTTATCAGTGTGGCCAAAGACTATTTAATGTCTTTATTTAAAAGGGTTAGGGCTATATTTAGTTAGGCTATATTTCTGAGAAAGAAAATGCATAAAGGGTCTGTGACAAAGAAAGCCCTTTCTTTCTGCAACAGCTCAAACAAGGCCAAATCTAGTCTCTCGGCATTAAGTCTTTTCGGATATTGGCCAGCTTTCAGGGGTGAAAGACTGACGTTCTATTCTGAATTGGTGTGTTTTTCATTGTTTTGCCAAGTGGTTGTTCTCCTGAGACAGAGGTATTACTACGATGGCCGTGGGCCTACAAGTATGCACCTCCGCCACTCACAAAAATATTTTTTACTACTTGTGAATGAATTATGTTTAACCAAAAACATAGGGGGCAGGCTAGTTTTGTGGCTGGGTTGTTCTACTCACAGCCCAATTGTTCTGGGTTTGATCTCCAATGTGAGGCATCCTTGACCAATATGCCTAACACTTCTAGAGCTGGGATGCATGGTCACAGCAATATCATTATTTTTGCCCATGTTAGCGAGATAATGTTAAATTAAGCACAACGCCAGATGTAGTGTAATACAGATTAACTGCAATGTCAGACAGAGAAGTACTTCTCAGTTACACGTTAAGGTTAACAATTAGAATTCTGAATATCTTTCAAAAGTGCCATCTCACACGATAGACAGGAAATCCTCATCCCAAAGTATAAAGCTACTTGTTCTCAGGAAGGAAAGGTTCTTGAATACCAATGTTAACCCAGTGCACTTCTATTCAGGCTAAGTTGAAAGGCAAGCTGACAGGGGGCAGTGAACCGGGTACTAGGTTGTCCTAGAACCTGGGTAAACTTCTGTAACTTCAGCAAAAAATATGAGAGATTATGATACAGTTACAGTAATATAAAAGCTCTCACATTATTAAATTGACTAACTTATACAATTGAGTAAAGGGGAACAGTAATCACCTACATAATACAAAAATATGTTTGGTCTGACCAGCACTTTAAAGTCAGTTATTTTTAAACAAAAGACAAAGGAGTGATGGGAGTTGCAACCCCAAACCCACAGCACCCTCTTCAATAGCGGGGCTAAAGCATGTGGACCGAGAGCAAGGCAAGCAATCAAAGTCTGGTGGGTGCCTGCCTTTTTCCACACAATAATTATAGCTTAGCTACCTTTCACGCAGAGTAATAAGCCTACATACTAGCCACCCTCTTTCCACCTCACATACTCTATTATAGAAGTAGTACAGAGAAGCAGAGCAATTATGGAGCTTGTTCTTTGTTTTGCTATAGAAAAAAAAAAAAATCTTCATTCTTTCCTTGCTGGAGTTTGCCCTGAAGAGAGGTCAAGTAGCACTACTGTGAGATTACCTTGACCCTTTCTGTCCCAATATCTCAAAATAAACTAATAACCAATACCTCAATACAAACATTTTATTCTGATTAGCATACCTGTCCTTTTGGCTATTGTCTTTTTCATCTAAAACGGAAAGGTCAGTCAATTATTGACATTAAGTGTTCTTTACTCTGATCTGAACTGTGGTCGGGATGGATGGGGCCTCCTGGAAATATTTCATCTTGGGCAGGGGAATAACTGATAAGCCTCATCAGCCTTAATCTTTGCCTAAGATAGCTTCCCTGTTAAGGGATGGGGGCAGTGTTGACCTAAACAGGCCGATGTATTTTCCTCCTAAGCATATCCAGCTAATTACTGGAAAACAGTTATTACTACATGGAGCAGATCGAATAAATAAAAACTGATATGAGGAGAGTTTAAAATATGTATACAACACGTCAACACACATTACACTGGCAGTGTGCCAGTATCCAGGTCTTATGACTAAAATATGTAAACAACAGCAGAATAAGTGATAGCAACATGGCAGTCATCTTTTTTTGTGTAGAGCAAGATGATGAAACTACATGGGTGCTGGATCAGATAAATGAAATGCAACATGCTGACCTGACAGATCCGGTCAGATATGACCTGACCAGACCCATTGCACATCGTTCTAACAGTACAGTTACAAACCACACTGAAATCCTTGACATAAGAGGAGTCAGTGTTTGGAGAAAGAACTATAAAGAATAAATACATACACTTAATTAAAAATACAAATATTCACATGAATCATGACTGAAATATTAGGATCCATTGAAGTGGTTAAAGATGGATATAGTAGCTAAGAGCAATATTTTGAAAAAAAATTGCTAAAGAAAAAATGCTATAAAATTAGGACTGGACAATAAATCAATAGATTATCGTATCGTGATAGACTTTTGATCAATATCAATCTAAAACAATGTTCAATATATATTGATAAGAGACTGGAGCACTGAATTTACCAGCTGGGTTTGTTACACAAACACGGTTCCATACTAATTTACAATATTTGAGTGTTTTTCATTGTTGTATCGATGTATGTGGAAGGTTATATTAAGTGTTAAACAGAAGTGTTTAAATCCAGCATGGTAATTCCTAGTCTTTTTAGGTCATTAGAATTATCAATAGTAGTCGTAATAGTCAATATCGTGATATGTCTTTCTGCCAAATCACCCAGGCCTACTATAAAGTAGCATCAGCAGTCCAAAAAACCTTTGAGGGGGCTCAGTTATATACACCTCCGCATTCGATTCAGGGGTGGATTGGATGCTTCGCTAAGGAGGTATAGCCAAGTCCTTTGCTATCCTATCAAACTGACCAACTAGAGGAGGTTACAACAGGACACATCTAGCTCTGATGCTCATAATGCTGTGATGGACAAGTTCCTCATTGGTGTCAATAATACTGCTTCCAATGTGAACATCAGGTCCGCTTCATTTAGTTTGCAAAACATGAACATAAACTCAAACTACCTAATTGTCCCGTGCCTGGTTATGGTTATCGTTTCTGACGCCATTAGTGCAGCCAGAATAAAAGCGGTTAGGTTTTTAATCAATGGGAGGATTAACCTTGACCATCAGTGGTGCCACAGTTCCCAAACAGGCAGTCCAAATTCAGGATAATACCTGTGGAGACACGTTTCATTATTGGACTTAGTTCTCGCGACCTCTTTGGCAGCCCATATCACAAGCAATAGGTTAGCATTAACGACTCAATAAACCCTCAAATCTCTCAGTGGAAAAAATAACATTTTCATGAGCCTTACTGCAAACGACTGTCCCTGCCGAGTCTGCTTGAGGTAATGATCCTCTGCATTTCCATTGCATCGGCATCCTCATCAAAAGCTCATGTTTCGGACATTTAGAGCTCTGCCACAATGATATGCCCTATTATTTCCAGCCCTCGGTCGTGGGTTATCGCTGTCCTTCACTTGAGACAAATAAAGGGACTTTCATTGACTTTCAACATCAATTTAATGTAGGCCTTAAACACTCTGAACAATGTCTTTGTTCTTGTTTTAAGCACAGAATTGACACCAAGTAAGACTGGGTGCTCTTAGCTATATGTTCATATATATATATATATATTTTTTTTATTATAATTATAGTAAACCCAATAAAACTGATGTGCAACACACTTACATAAATGGAAAAGGACACAGGCTGGATATACATTGAATATTGATGAATAGTACGAAAAGAGAAGCTAACTATTCCTTATATATTGCCTAGATTTGAGAGTTTAGTAATATTTGGCTGCATCTCTCTGGATATTTCATTGGCCAATGAAGGATGCACTTTCAGAAAAGATAAAAGTTCTAAGTAACTAAGAAGCTATCGTTTTTTAGTAGAGACTATAATTACATTTAAAAAACATCGATTTTAAAGAGTTAGTAAACCTAACATGTTTAAATGCAACGTAGGTACAACAACATAAACAGCAGTACTAGTCAGCCAAAAATGTAATCCGTTAAAACACAAAACATGCTGAATCTCTCACTTCGCTCTATCATAACCATTTTATGTGACCAAACATTTGCGATAATTAACAAAGTGGGAGGAAGAGATAAGAGTCTCTGCTAAGCTTTCAGCGCTTCACACACAAACAACCAAGAGGAGAAAGAGGAGAAAGACAAAGGAAGGCATTAGCTACCACATGTTAGCTATCGACTAGGTTAAAATAAATCCATGCATTCAATTGCTGACCAGAATAACTTTGCAGGGAATATGTGTCCACCCTATTTAAAGTTCACAGTTCTCAGTGCAGATCAGACCCGATGGGACACATCGCCAGCCGACAGTATCGCTAACCTCATACTTTGAGAGAAGGGTGGAGCTAACTGCACCGACAACAGCCATCATATGTATGATGCACTTTGACTTCTATTTACAAGTTAAATTAGCGAGTTAAGTTAAGTACTCCAACCGATCTTAAATTGTTTTTGGTAAGGAACTACCTTTGCACAAGGAAGTTTGCAACAACTTCCTTGTGCATCATAATCAGCCCAAGCTAACTCATTAATCATGGGTTAGCATGATTTAAGTTCTTAGATAAAACGCACTAACGGTAGAAATGGTCTGCGTTGTCTTTCTTTGCACTTACTTTTCATGTGATAGTTTTCAACGATGTCCACGCAGACGTGTAAGGTGTACTTCTTTCATATATTCTGGTGAATTGGTAACTAGGATAGCCGGTTGTTAGCAACATGACCTGTCAACACTATGGCGGAAGAATCTACGGCAAGCCGAAAGCTACCACGTGCTTTTTGTTTTGGTTTTTACACAGTCCTTGAACATAGAAAAGGAATAGGAAATTCAATATAAATATTTCAATAAATTTATATTTAGATTCCATACACACATATATTATATATATATATGTGTGTGTGTGTGTATAATATATATATATATATATATATATATTAGAGTTGTAAATTACCTAAAAGTTAAAAATGT